>MJUU01031731.1:60403-72034 GCA_002080025.1 Modiolus philippinarum | reverse complement strand
ACGTCTCGATTTCAAAACTGGTATCAAAAGTGGTCCTTAGCAAGAACGTTTTTTGACAAAAAAGCCCAACATAGAAATGTAGTAAAACATGATCAGACTTTAAATACTGTTCAAGATATTGGTGGTGTTCGAGGTACTTAAGTTTGAGACTGAAGATCAACTGTATAACTTACAATGTTACCATGATTGTGGCATCTGAAAGCCAGGTGAGCGATACAGGCTCCTGAGAGCCTCTAGTTTGAAAGTCTCGTTTGTATTTTTGTGTATTGATGACAGTAATTTGTTTACAAAATTGAAAACAGAAAATTTAATTGATTAATTTTCTAATTTAGATTTATTTCTTGCGAAACGAATAAAAAGGATATAAATAATATTGCTTGACAAAGGTTGGGAGAACTTCCATGACAACTCCAGGTCAACCTCTTGATAAGCACGGGTTAACCTGATATGGCTTTTGCGGAAGATAGTCGCAGAGAAAGACGATAATACAAAATCATCAAGTAGGGCATTATACCGATATCTTGACAATTGGAAAAAAACAACATGGAAATCTCTAAGTCGTGTTTCCGATCATCATATATTAAATGTTTTCTGTGTTGCAATGGCACCAAGTAATGAAGTAATGGCTTAACTGTGCTTCAATTAAACATTAATATATAATATTATGTTGCGACAAATATAAGATCTGTTTTTATTCCACTTGTAGTGAGTTTTACTCCACTTTTTATATTTTTTCAGGACTTTACTCTAGTCATCCTCGTCAATGTCGTCAATGGCAGTACTTTTGTTGCATGATAAGATAATGATGCTGCGTTCACACATAATTCGAATCGAATGCGATTAGCTGATTTTACATAAAAATACAATTCATGTCCTAACGTTGCAATAAACAAATCGCAAGTCACAATCCAATATGATCTATGTGATGTCAATGAAAACGACGTGCGGACAGGATAAGGGTTTTACTTCGAATTCAGTTCAAATGAAATGTCCATGTGAACGCAGCATTAGTATTGTTTCCTGATTTTTTAGCAACGCGCATACCAAAGGTCTGTACAATTCACTATATATGGCCGCAGACATTTCACATATTTGACAATCCAGATAAATGTCTATAGAATATTTCTTTAAAAAAAAGCAGAATAAATATGCTTATATATGATTAATATCTTCGAAAATCCAAACAAATATGTTCATGGACAACTGATATTTCTGAAAATCCGAATAATTGTTCTTGCATCAAATAACAATCTCATAAATATTGCAATTGAAAACACCATTAGCTACAGTTCTCATCTTAGTCTTACTTGAGTTATATTAATATGTCGGTATTTTTTTCGTCTGTTATCATGAAGCGAATCAGAAAAAAAACGTTCAGTTTCATAACCAATGCAGATAAATTATTTTCCTATTTATTTTGGTATCTGGTATTGTAAGTGCTTGAACGCATTAACAACCTAGTATCCAAGCGTATTATCACCCTAGTCCACTAAAGTGTTATTTATAAGTTGTATCGCTGGAGACATCGCTGGATCTGCCAAATAAAACCTATACCTAAATTGCTAACCTCCATCTTATCTTGACAGCTGTTAAAGTGTGCCTTCAAAAATACTGTGATACTTGCTTTTCAAGAAGCGGTGTGAATAAGATGTGGATTTTGAAAAACTCAAAAAATCTACTTGACGTCTTAAACTCTAGATCATTGTCACACTGTAACAGCATTAAAACTTTCGACTTCTCCACACTCTACACTACTATTCCTCATGAACAACTAAAATCTCTGCTGAACAGTTTAAATCATAGATGTTTCTCATGTAAGAACAGTGAACGAAGATATAGGTACTTTGTTGAAGGCAGAGAACAAGCCTACTTTGTGAAAAGTGACTCCGATTCGGACAAAAAATATACAGAAAAAGAAGTGACTAAAATGTTAAAGTTTCTGATCGACAATATATTTGTCCAGTTTGGAGGATATGGTTTTTAACAGACTATCGGAATTCCGATGGGCACAAACTGTGCACCCCCTAGCCGATCTGTTTCTCCATTCTCATGAGGCTGAATTCATCGAAGGGCTTCTTCAAAATAAAGATAAAAAACTGGCCTAATCCTTCAATTTTAGCTTCCTTTATATAGATGATATTATTTCACTTAACAACCCTCGCTTTGTTGAATTTCTTCATCTGATCTATCCAAAAGAGCTCGAAATAAAGTTAACTACAGACACTTCCACATCGGCCTCATTCCTTGACTATCAGACGTCTTAAACTCTAGATCATTGTCACACTGTAACAGCATTAAAACTTTCGACTTTTCCACACTCTACACTACTATTCCTCATGAACAACTAAAATCTCTGCTGAAAGGTTTAATTCATAGATGTTTCTCATGTAAGAATGGTGACCGAAGATATAGGTCCTTTGTTGAAGGCACAGAACAAGCCCACTTTGTGATAAGTGACTCCGATTCAGACAAAAAATATACAGAGAGAAAAAAAGTAACTAAAATGTTAAAGTTTCTGATCGACAATATATTTGTCTAGTTTGGAGTACATGGTTTTTAACAGACTATCGGAAATCCGATGGGCACAAACTGTGCACCCCTCCTAGCCGATCTGTTTCTCCACTCTGATGTGGCTGAATTCATCGAAGGGCTTCTTCAAAATAAAGATAAAAGACTGGCCCAATCCTTCAGTTTTAGCTTCCGTTATATAGATGATATTTTGTCACTAAACAACCCTCGCTTTGGTGAATTTCTTCATCTGATCTATCCAAAAGAGCTCGAAATCAAGGATACTACAGACACTTCCTCATCGACCTCATTCCTTGACTACTTGACGTCTTAAACTCTTTATCATTGTCACACTGTAACAGCATTAAACTTTCAATTCTCCACACACTACACTACTATTCCTCATGAATAACTAAAATCTCTGCTGAAAGGTTTAATTCATAGATGTTTCTCACGTAAGAACGGTGAACGAAGATATAGGTACTTTGTTGAAGGCAGAGAACAAGCCTACTTTGTGAAAAGTGACTCCGATTCGGACAAAAAATATACTGAGAAAGAAGTGACTAAAATTTTAAAGTTGCTGATCGACAATATATATGTCCAGTTCGGAGTACATGGTTTTTAACACACTATCGGAATTCCGATGGACACAAGCTGTGCACCCATCCTAGCCGATCTGTTTCTCCACTCTGATGAGGCTGAATTCATCGAAGAGCTTCTTCAAAATAAAGGTAAAAAACTGGCCCAATCCTTCAATTTTAGCTTCCGTTATATAGATGATATTTTGTCACTAAACAACCCTCGTGAATTTCTTCATCTGATCTATCCAAAAGAGCTCGAAATCAAGGATACTACAGACACTTCCACATCGGCCTCATTCCTTGACCTTCATCTTAAAATTGACAACAGAGGTAGACGTCAAACTAAGCTGTACGACAAACGCGATGACTTCACTTTTGCAATAGTCAACTTCCCTTTTCTTTGTAGCAACATCCCAACAGCGCCTCCATATGGAGTTCACATCTTCCCGGTCATTCGCTATTCATGAGTCTGTGTTGGATACAGTGATTTCCTTGATAGAGCCCGGTTGCTCACAAACAGGGCATGTTACCCAAAACTTGAATTCGTCCCTTCAGAAGTTTTACGGTCGACATCGCCATTTTGTTGACCGCTTTGGGAGATCTTTCCTTTTAAAGCTTAATTGTTGTTTCCTCTCAAGGATTTCACTTTACGGCCGGATTTGACAGGTGTCTTGTAAGAAATAGGAGATGCTTACTCTACCGCTGCACCTAATTTCACCCATGGTTTTTATTGGGTCCGTGCTGTTCATCTATGTGTGTCTTCGTTTTTCTTTTCTGTGCCGTATTCATGCTGTGTCTCTGTTTCTTTGTTATTTCTGATGTTGCCATTGTCTTTGGATTATTCGTTTTGGGTTGACGGTTCGGTTCTCACTTACTTTTATGGTTATTTAAATCTAAAGCGTACACAAGGCAAAGAAATATCCTGTAGGCCTTTCTGACGTAGAATAGGGATTTAACTATACGGAATATGAATACTATTACTTTTAAATAGGAACAGGATCGTCTTTAATATGTAGTTCTGTTAACCAAATAAAGGTGTAAACATTACGTTTCTGGGTCTTGGTTTTATGCAAATAATTCATTCTTCCAATTTTTATGACCACTGCTCAAGGTTAAATTTACAAATATCATTTATTTTGTTTTATCTGGGCATCTTGATCACCATATTATATTTGATTTTGTTTTGAGCTGATTCTCATTTGGTAAAAGATCTCTTTATTCCTATCTTCTAGGTCTATTAAGGTTATTTTTATCATTTTATCTGTTCCTTATCAACACATTTTCTTATACATATTGTGTTTTTTCGCTATAATTAGCAATAAAGCCACATCACTGCATCATATATGACATTCAACAGACAAAATATCAATTAAAATAAATAAAATATGTTTCCTAATGCATTTTGTTTGAAACATTGTAATCAATCTCCTGTGATTTGATCGACTTGCCCTAAAATAAAGTAACATTAACAAAATTTAATGCTTGGTTGATTTGATTTCGGAGACATTAACGGAACTAAATAATATTGAATAGTTTTACCCATTCCCAGTCGACAGATTCAGTCTCTTTTATCTCTCAATAATCATCAAGGTAATAAACGATGTTTTTAAATGCAATGAATTTCCTTAAAATGTGCGGAAATATTATCATCAAGATAACTGTTTTGCTTTCAATTCTATCTACTGCATAAAAAAAGAAGATTTTCGCTCCATTTCGAGCAAAGACACTTCAATGAGTATCAGGTTAGAGACATTCATTTTTAGGGCGCAGGTCTTTTGTTTCCTCAGTTGATTAATACGTATGCATTTCAAGCAAACGAAGATTTTATGGGCGACATCTATATCCTGTTGAGTATTTTTGCAAGTGTGAGACTTGCAGACTGGTTTTGAGCGTTAAAGAATAAAAAAGAAGAAATTTATACAACAGTTTTATTATGAGAAAGGCATTTACAATATGAGTAAATTAAAACATCAGTAAACTATTATTAAGATCATGAAATTAAGATTTATGGTCAAAGCTATTGTTCGTTATAACTAAAACACAATAGTAGTAAGGAGTGAATAGTTTTAGGCACCCCAAAACTCGAGGAGGGGGAGCAACAAAAGGTCAAGCCCTGCCCCTATATAACGTCACCTTACCCATACCATATAACTCCCGTGACTCAGACAAGCTTACATGATAAGGTAAAGACGGGTAATTTATAACTCAAGGAGCATCATTTGTACTTGCAGTCTGACTCAGACCAGCTTATCTTGTTTGGTCGGGACTGGCGTGCACTATGACTGATCCATGACTCATACAAATTTATGTTCATGTGTCTAGTTGCGGTATGGCCGACCTATCTAAAGATGATCAGAGAATTCAATCGGTAACATACATGACATCACCGGAAGTGGTAATGACGTTACCATATAGGGTAAGGAACCAGATTGATGTGTGACCATATATAGATAACATACCAAATATAGTTAACGCTTTATTTTCATCGGATATCGATATAAACCCATATGACAACATGTATATTTTGAAATGGGATCGAGCATCACGTGACAATATTTTGGTAAACGCACTTACATCAATATTAACCTGAATTACTATACTGGTATTTGGAAAAAAAGGGAACTTTAAATAAGTGATACGAAGTAAGGTAGGGCCTCGGTTGACAAGAAATATACCTGGAAATTTGTTGCATAAGCTAAGGAGGTGATTTTGTGCTTTTGCGGGTGAGGTAAGCGTAAGAGAAGATATCTCTATAATTTAAAATGAGAGGCGTCGGACAATGACGTTTTCTAGTTTACCAAATTTTCTGTTGTCACAAAACAATTTGTATTTGTAGATTAAACTGGTTCTTTGTTTAAAAAAAGACCCAGCGGTTAATTGACGTTTAGGACTAAAACGATAGCAGTTTATACGATTGTGAATATTTCGATTAGAACTACTTTTATTTTAGCCGCGATATTTAGTATGCCTCCGTCATATACAAATCATATGGCCAAGTGATCTGAGCTTCGATAAGAATGGTGCCTATAGTGATACGTCCTCGTTCGTTATACGAATTTTTTTCATATATATCAAACTATGTCCTTTCTTTTTTTTTTTAATTTATCCGGTACGCATCGAAAAAGAAAAGTGGCCCCTGTTAAACTATAAGGAAAAGAAGAATGCTTAAATTCAAGAATAATTTATCGTGTGCCGTAATAACAAATTAGGTCGATAGTAGCAAGCCAGAGTTCGTTGACAGGTCTTGCGTCTCCTACTACCTAAAGATTATATAATACAATAATAACAAAGATTGTGAATAAGTGAAGTTTTATCAATCTTAGAATTTTAAAGTGAGAAATAAAAACCATTTCCATAGGTAAGCACGGTTTAATTCAAAAGTATTCCCTTAATAGAACATTTAATTGACACTTCAGATGGTTTAGCACTGTTTCAATTGATTTTTTTGTCTTTATGACTAGGAAATGGTGCCATAACACATGTTATTAAATGTTTTTATGGCAGTTGACGTATACCTGCCACGACGATAGCCGTCATAGATTTAAACAGATAGAAAGAAATGTTTATTTCTATATGTTTTTGATTGTATTGGTTTTACTAGCTCCAGCTTGAAGCAGACAGACCTAAGGTTTAATTCTCTCCATCGTAGTTTGTCCTTAGCTATATTTGATATTACTGATTATTTGGATTTCGTTTGGTTTTATTTATTCTAAACAATTTTTTTGAATTTATGGAATTCCTTTGTTTGGGTTCTAGTGCTGCTGATGAGGAATTAATTTCCGAAATGGCCATACAGCTCATTAAAATTATTGCAGTTGGAGTTAACAGATGTGTTATGTTCTCATGTTCATTTACTCCATATCCTTTCGTAAAATATTTATAGTCCATTGTGTATGACCTTACTGGTCTATTAGTTCCTCTTGTGTAACCAATTTAGCACTTTGAGTAGGAACAAATATTATGTAACATTTATTCCGTTAGGAACAAATATCACAATATATGTTCCATACACTGGAACAAATTTCATGTAACATTTTTTGCTTTGGAACAAATCTTATGGTGGAACTAATATTCTGTTACAATTGTTATACCGTGGCTTTGTGTTTTGGTTTTGACGCTATATAGGTATGCTTAATGTTGAATTAGTTTTCCCTTCATTGTTAATTTGTGATTCATGTTATTTAATGGCACTAATAATGTTCAGTTCTTTACACGGTTTTGTGATTGTTTTTGACTTTATGCATGTATTTGGCATTTGCGTAGTTTTGTGGTTGTTTTCGATTTTATATTTGTATGTCCAATGTTTTGTGTTTGTTGTTAATGTTATGCATGTATTTGGAATTAGTCATGTTCTTTTATGGTATTAAGATTTTGTGTTTGATGCTTTATATTTGGTCATGGTCAATGATCTTGTTGATTTTTTATATTTGGCTGTTATTAACGGTCCATCACGGTTTTGCGTTTCATTGGCTTTAGTAATGCTATCTGATTTTGCGCTAAGTCACGATAAATTGACTTTGATTAATTTTTGTGTGAAATGTTATATTTTTTCAATGTAACTGCTCTGTCATATTTGGCAATGGTAAATGTTGTACTAACTTTAGTATTTTGTTTTATTGGTCATTTATTTATTTTTATCTTATATATTTGGTTACAGTCAGTGTTCTATCACGGTTTTCATGTGTTGTTTTTTTGTGCTATATATGGCCAGCCATGGTAAGTGTTCTACTACAATTGTTTTCATTATTATTCTTATTCTATTTTATTTTATTTTATTTTTATCTAGTTATGTATTTTATTATTATTTTTTTTTATTTATTTTTTTTTGTTATTGTTAATTTTATTTATTTATTCTTTTATGTTTATGGTTTTCCAAATAAGTTGTCGAAATGTCTATATGCAGCAGCTAAATTTACAGTTTACTGCAGTACATTGTTATTGCTTATGATCAAAGTTTTATTTGTTTTGTTTTTTATGTAATATATAGTTATGGTCAATGTATTATCACGGTTTTGTGTGTTTTGCTTTTGGTGTTACATATGGTTATGGTCAATGTATTATCACGGTTTTGTGTGTTTTGTTTTTGATGTTATATATTGTTATGGTTAATGCATTATCACGGTGTTTTGTTTTTGATGTTGTATATGGTTATGGTTTTGTGTGTTTTGTTTTTCGTGTAATATAGGGTTATGGTCAATATCTAATAACGGTTTTGTGTGTTTTGTTTTTTGATGTTATGTATGGTTTTGGTCTATGTATTATCACGGTTTTGTGTGTTTTGTTTTTGGTGTTATATACTAGTATGGTTATGGTCAATGTAGTATCATGTTTTTGTTTTTGTTTTTTTTATGTTATTTTCTGTAAGGCTTTGTGTTTTGCTTCTGATGTTTTATGTAACTATGACCAATGTTCTATAGCGGAATTCCGGTTTAAGTTATTTTTGTCGTGGTCAATGTTCTTTCGCTGTTGTATTTATAATTATTGTGGCTATTGTGAATCTCATATCCTGGTTATATTTGGAAAGTATATTTGAAGTCAATGTTCTGTCACGTTTTCTTTTTTCTGTTTATTTAATTTTTATATATATATATATATATATATATATATATATTTCTTTTCTTATTTATTTTTTTTCTTTATTTTATTTATTATTATTATTTTTTTTGTTACATTTGACTTTGTCTTATAACATTTGTGGAAAGTTTAGCGATGTTCTGGCAACCCGTCTTCTGTGTACACAATGTTTATATATTCATACTCCTCAAGTTGATGCTTACTGAATCTGTGTTTCTTTTATTTATTTTTGCATAATGCTTTGGTGGTCCTTTATTTTTATTTTTATTTTACAGTTTTACATTTTATCAGGACGCTTTGGTTAATAATAAAGGTGGCGAATATCTATAGAACCATTTTCCTGATATCTGAATAATTGAAAGACACCTCTCACTAGTCGAATATTATAATAGTATGGTGTGTTTAATATGATTTGCATATGCAGAAACTAAATTAACAGTAACTTCGGTATTTTGCGCATATGCAGAAACTACTGGCCCGAAAACCGATTTGATTTAGAAATATCTAAATTAAACAAAATTTTCTTCAAAACTAAGGCGTATCTCCCTCTCGCATAGCTCTGTCCTTAGCTGTTTTTGGCTTTACTATTTAGATCCTATAAATATTTTGTTCTCTGTCAACTTTTGCACATTTATTTGATCAGCAGTTGTCGAAATGTGCATATGCTGAAACTAAATTAACAGTAACTTCGGTATTTTGTTATTTCAATTAAATATGAATTCATAGCAGATTAATTTTAAGTTTTCGTTACCAATAAACACTATGTTTACGAAGCAGTTGATGAATTATTTAATATTATGTAAAATAATGGAACAGCATGAAAGACTGAATTACGCCATGTGGTAAAATGTGATAAGTGAAATAAACTAGGCAAAAACCAGTGATCGTTGTAACAGGAATTATATATGCTATTGTTGATGTATAGGGTTTTGTTTCGCTCAGGAATTGAAATAGTTATGGAATAAATGGCATTAGATTGATATATGCGATACGACGATCACATAGTTACTACATTATCTGCAGTTCCCTACAATAAACACTCAACCTTGAAATGGGAATTATTTTCATACCGGTTGATTAAACACCATAGTGGATAGTAGTACGGGCATTAACTTTAATGTTCTGTATTCTGTTAAATAAGTGAAAAATTTCATAAATCTTTCATAGAAAATTACAACTGGGTAAAATCAACTGTCTTTGAATAATTTGATTTTTCTTTTTTCTTATACGCACTGGGGGACTAGTGGAATAAATTGATGCCATAAGTTGACACGAATCACTGCTTTTTTTAAATTTTGTATGCATGATAAACAGTACAAACCGTAAGCACACTCAGAAAAAATTCAGCTGTAATAAGGACTATCCATATTATTTTATGATTTAATGGCGCTTTGATGCCGTCCTCTAACCTTCCAATGAGTCAATATACACAGAATATTCATTGAAGTTACTAAAGCAATGTTGGCATATCTTTGCTTTATTTTTTTACTAATTTTTTTGGTAAGCGCAAAGTTAGGGTAAACAAACCAATCTATATTGTAAACAAAACTTATCCAGTGTGCGTAACAAGCTAAGAATAGATATAAACAGTATAATATTGGCTAAAGATATCAAAACACATCATTATACATAATATTTTGAGGTGAACATTCTGAACAAAGCAATTTAATGGATTACCATCGTATGTTATTGCTAAAGAATGATGTTGTTTTTATTTCAAGTGTTACGTTTACATACAGCTGATGACAGATGAAGATTAATGTGGAAGACAAGCAATGACGATAGTAACATCAAGTCAAAATATTGTGTATCCAAACAATTTGGACTATTTTCATATTTTCGAGAAAATGAAATATGCTGACTTACAATTCTGATAAATAACTGTATAGCAATTATTCAGCATGAAGTTCAATTTTTCACAACGCACGTGTCACAGGCGGGTTAACTAAACGTACTACGCGGCAAGATGGCGTAACACGCGGACAACAGATAGTGCAACATGTATTCAGAACAGAGCAATTTTATAACAAACGTGAATGAAATGTTTCTTTGATATAAAGAAAATGCACGTCAAACTTGACAAGGTAACGCTCGGACATTCAGAGAACATATAGCACTCATGACTCGGACACAATACAAAGTGTAACCTGTAGTCAGTCAAAATATACGTGGAAAGGCACAGGTTTCTGGATATGGCAAACCATGAAAAATGTAAAAGTGAACGGATGGGATTACTCCAGACACAATACATAGTGTAACATGTGGCCAGCGAATATTATATGTTATTCGGGAATCTTCACAGGGGATACGGGTTCATATTCCCTGTCTGTGTTTTATATCGGGCACAGACAGGGAATATGAACCCGTTTACCCTGTGAAGCCCGAATAACTTTTATATTCTGCTAGAAGTGTTATAATTTTTCTATTATAAGCGTTTAAAATTTGTGATTTTGCTACCACGGGGACACGGTCTCATATCCCCTGTCAAGGTAACCAATCAAATTGCAGGGTTTACCTGGATATTTCACTTCAGCAGAATATAATTGTATAATATCCATGACACGTGCCTTGTCACGTTCGTTGTAAACATGCTATTTTCTGTGTATGAGGTCGATACGATGTTTTATCCGATATGTTTATATAAAATAACAGCAGTTTTTTACCCCTTGATAATACTGTCGATTTTTTATATTTAGTCCAACTATCTTCAAATTGTTCACAAGGTATCATACCACCATTGATTTTTCCCTATTTGTCTTTGTTAAATTGGTCATTTTCTGAGAACCATAGCACATTTACTGTCGTTTCAAATAAAGCGAAACTTCTTACCTAATTAATTACATATATTATGAGCCTCCAAAAAAAATTTGAGGACAACTTTCATTTAATATAAGAAAATGCCCTCCACCGGAAGTACACTACTATCAAAAATCAACTTTCACCTTCACTGCCAACCCGTGAAATGGTC
>MJUU01031731.1:22282-60392 GCA_002080025.1 Modiolus philippinarum | reverse complement strand
GGGTACCTAAGATGTTCAGCTTTCAAACAGTATGCAGGTTAATTACATTGGATACAGAACTATTTCAATCATCCCATAGAAATATCCATACTCCATTGATAAGTACTATTTGAACATACAACCTTTGGCGGACGAATTTCCTTTTGGTGGTATGATACCACAACCGTGTGATACGATGTTTGTTATCAACTGTTTCCGGTTTATGTCAACTGCTTCCGGTTTATATCGCACGCTAAATCCGTAACTGTATTATCATTTTTTTTCAATAGATTTAACTCTACACAAATTGATTTTTTTGTTATCTTTTGAAATAAATATCTTATTTTTTTTCACATTTGAAAAATACCCGATTTTTTTATTTTCAGTTCATGTTAAATTATGCTTCACAAACAAAATATTGTCTTCACAAATTCAACGTTTTAAGGTTTGAACTCAAAATTGCGATTCCTGAAAATAAACTTTTGAGATTCCGTATGATTTTGTGGATGTATTTCTAGTTTGAAACATATGATGAAATGATGGAAATATCATAACAAGCAATTTTTCATATCAGACCCATTATCAGCCCATTGTCGGCTCTCGGACTTATATAGTAACCTAGGGCTGATAATGGGTCTGATATGAAAAATGGCATGTTATAATCTATATTTATCATATACTTAGTTAAATAATGATTAAATTTTACCCTTAGATAAAACCAGATGATTTCAACAAAAAATGAAGAAACGGGCTGATATGACATCGTTATCAACTCAACCGCTTCCGGTAATTATCGCATGCCTTTCCGTCATAACTCGGAAGCTTTATCACACGCAAGTTCGTGTATTCCCGTAAAACGATAAACACTGCCGCAATATCGTTATATCAAATAAAGTAACAAAATACTAATACTGCTTTTAATAAGTATTAATATATATTTTCAGCTGAAAATTTCTTTTACAGTTGAAGTATATGTCATTTTTCATCAGCCCTCGGTCATCAAATCATCCCTCGAGCCTGACGGCTCTTGGGCTGATATAACGACCTTGGGCTGATAAAGGGTGTGATATGAAAAATGGCATGTAATCATCTATATCGACTTTGGAAAAGCATAACAACCGAGGATAAAATCCTCGGTCGATATGCTTTTCCAGGTGGTATAACATCGTATCGACCTCATTCACAGACTACAATTGTTATATTATTATTATACAGTAACACTAAACAAGTCGTTATTATCCTTTGTCTAAATAAAAATTAAATTTACACGTCAAAATATGCTATTTATATGTGATCCTTAGAAAATGCATAAAAAAATGAAATAAATTTAATCGTTGTCTTTAAAAACATTAATGGTAACATGCGAAATGCATTTTTATTTCTAGTAACATGCGATACAACTTTTTTGATATGATATTTTCTAATCAATATCTGAAAATTCATTATGTGATAATTTCTCCCCCAATCATAACCACGGGGTATAACCTACTTTATGCGGACAAAACATATCAACAAATCGTAGATGCAAAAACTTTTTAATATAAACATCAACAAATTTGTCATTTTCACACCGGAAGAGGTAGGAAATTCACATTATTTAGCAATAAAACGTTAATTGTGAAGCTTGCATTCGAAAAGTATTATAATTTGATTCCAAACCGCGTTGTTTCTGTTTAAATTGGTTCTGTACTTTTCTAGATTACCTCGTCATAAGTTGACGATGAAAAAGGTTGATCAAAGGTTATCCAACCTTGATGGGTTATATTTTTGGATTCATTCATGCTAAAATATTGTTTATGTTACATGTTCAGCAGAATCCATGTACAAAGTCTTAAAACACAAAAGCAGGCATATAAGAATTATAAAGGTACAATCAATTATGCGAAGACAGGCCATTTTTCGAAGGATTGAATAAAATGATAGATTGCGAGAACCGAAACATTAGTCTAAAATGAACAATCCAAAAGCAATGGCAACATCTGAAAAACAAAGGAACAAAACATAAAACGAGCACGACACTGAAAAGAAAAATGAAACGACACACACATATACAAAAATGAAAAACACAGACCCAATTAAGGTTAATGCAAATCGGACTTCAATTGCCCAAACTAGTTCCGATGATAATAGTCCGACTGCATTTAGGCTTTAACAAAAAAAATACTTTCAATATTTTGAGCTAGTAATATTCCAGTATCTCCTGGTGTGTATGGTTCACAGTTTATTCGTCACGCGCGAGCCAGCGCAAATAATACAGACTTTCACATTACACATAGTTACAGATGTATCTCCATGGGTGCTTTATCAACCAGGGCTTCAAAAAAGTTCGTATCAAACGATCACTAAAAAATTCTTTTATAAATATCAGTCCCTTGTGGAAAAATTTGACGTTTCGATCAAAACTCCGTTACAAGATTCCTTTTTACTTAGTGTTGGGTTGATCATTTCTTTTTACTGTCTACTGCTCTTAAGTTGCTACTGGACACTACTGCTGTCGACATTTTTTCTGGTTGTTTCCAGCTAATTTAGTGTTGTAGCCCTTAAACAGTACCATTGACAAACTGGTCCGCGCCTAAAAAAGGAAAAAAAAACCGTTACATTTAAAGTTTTACTATGAAGTCAATGGAAAGCGCATACAAAAATCTGCTCCAATTGGGCTTTTATGGTTCACTAACCCTAGTGTGCATTGCATGGGACTACCCAAGGACTATTGTGGCCATCTTGGATATTGCGTAGAGCTAAAAAACATCTTTTTGCAAGGTAAACCAAAGAACAATTGTGGCCAAGTTTGGTTCCAGTTGGATCACAAGTTTCAGAGGAGAAAATCTTCGAATTTGTTTTCCCAAAGGGTCCAGTGTTTAAACTATGTTCCCCACTGGCCGCCATATTGGATACACCGTAGTCCTGAAAAACACTTTTTTTGCAGGGGACCACCCGAGGACTATTGTTTCCATTTTTTGTTCCAATTGGCTCAATAGTTTCAGAGAAGATCTTTGTTTGTGTTTTCCCATAGGATCAAACGTTAAAACTACGTTCCGCGCTGTCGGCCATGTTGGATATTGCCCGGACATGAAAAAGACCTTATTGCAAGGGAATACCGAAGGACTATTGTGTCCAAGTCTGGTTCCGATGGGCCCAGTAGTTTCAGAGAAGAAGATCTTTGATTGAAAAGTTTACGCCGGACGAACGGACGAGGGACGGGCAGACGAATGGACGACAGACGCTAAGTGATGGCAAAAGCTACCCCTAGCATTTTCCTTGTAAAATCTCATCATGAAGTTTTTTTTTATTAAAGCCTAAATACAGGCAGACTGTTATCATCGGAATAAGTTCGGGAAATTGACTTCCGCTTTGAATTAACCATACTATTTTTTTATGTCAAATGACAGTTTACCTCCTAGCCCTTTTCATGAACTATCGGGATTCCAATGGGCACAAACTGTGCACCTGTTTTAGCCGATCGTTTTCTCCACTTATATGAGGCTGAATTCAACGGAGGGCTTCTTCAACATAAAGTTAAAAACTGGCCCAGTATTTTAATTTCAGCTTCCGTTATATAGATTATATTTTATCACTAAATATCCGCGCTTTGGTGATTTTCTTCATCTTATCTATCCAAAAGAGCTCAAAATTAAGGATATTACAGATACTTTCACATCGGCCTCGTTCCTTGATCTTTATCTTGAAATTGACAACACTGGTACACTACAAACTAGGCTGTGTGAAAAACGCGATGACTTCACTTTTCCAATAGTTAACTTCCACTTTTTTGTAGCAATATTCCAAAAGCATCGGCATAAGGAATTTACATCGCCCAACTCATTCTCAGAGGATGTAGTGGATACAGTGACTACCATGATAGAGCTCGGTAGCTTACAAAAGTTAAGCTAGGGTTTGTTACCCATAACTTGAAGTCATCACTACAGAAGTTTACGGTCGACATCACGATCTTTTGGACCGCTATGGGATATCTGTTTCCAAGATGACAACAGGTCTTTCTATTTGCCATTCAAGTTTGTAATTCCTCTACAGGATTTGACTTTACTACCGATGTTGACATGTTCAACACGGCGAGTAGGACATGCTTACTCTCTAGGTGTACCAGCTGATCTCACCCATTGTTTTTTTTTTATTATTATTATTGGGTCCGTATGCGTGTTTTTCATTTTAGTATATGTGTAACTAAATACCGAAGTTACTGTGTCTTCATTTTTTTTCAGTGCCATGCTCGTTTTATGTCTTTGTTCCTTTGTTTTTCCGATGTTGCCATTGCTCTTAATTTGTTCATTTTAGACTAACGGTTCGGTTCTCGCTTCCTCTTAAATCTATCATTTTATTCAATATCCATCTGTATAAATTACTTTGGTATCTTTCAATAAACACTAAACTCCATCCTCCGAAATATGGCGTGTACCGTTCCTCGTCTTCGCATAATTGCGTGTACCTTTATATTTCTAATAGAGTTTAATGTGAGTGCCTGCTTTTGTGTTTTAAGACTTTGTGCATGGATTCTGCTGGACATGTAACATTAACAATATTTTAGCATGAATGAATCATCAAAGTTGGATAACCTTTGATCAACCTTTTTCATCGTCAACTTATGACGAGGTAATCTAGAAAAGTACAGAACCAATTTAAACAGAAGGAATCAAATTATAATACTTTTCGAGTGCACGCTTCACAATTAACGTTTTATTGCTAAATTATGTGAATTTCCTACCTCTTCCGGTGTGAAAATGACAAATTTGTTGATGTTTACATTAAAAGGTGTCCGCATCTACGATTTGTTGACATGTTTTGTCCGCATCTTCGGAAGTATGACATGTAGGTTATACCCCGTGATAATAATGAATGAAAAATGTATGTTTTAAACAATATCAAATAAATAATATTTTTTAAAAAATCAACGTATATTCACTCCTGAATATCGAACGTCGAATATTAAACACATAGCAGTGACATGTTTCATGTCTATGACAAAGCTTAATGTATCGTGTGACAGAAAGGACATTCCTCAAACTTTAATTTTCAGAGATCTGGATATTCATACTAGTGAATAAAAGGCAAATTTACCAACAATCTTGCCTACAGACTGGAATACAATTAATGTGGTCTCCTCCATGAAAATGCAATCTGCTGCAAATTATATCGGGCATTGTAATAGGAACTTTTTTGTTCACGATATTAGTACCTGATGAACTTTGTCTCATGTTTGTTAAATACAGGTTTCTTTGTGTTAATACATTAACAAGATGATGATTAACGACTCCTTACAACACCCATGTGTAAACTCTTCAACAATCTAATTCTAATAAATTCTCTAGATAAGACAGCTGTTCCTAAACTACTCTCTTGTCATGTCAGAATAAGATGAGGTGTGTAGGAATAAGCAGCATGTCAAGTAAAAAAGTGTTTCTTTCCTTATTGAAATATAAGATACATGTGGACAATACGCTCCTTACATGCATCACCATGATTGTTAAATTACAGATTGGGTAAATAATCGGATTTTACAGAGCCAAGGATGCTGGTATGCTGTGAATTAAAAGAATCGTCTACAATGACTGAAAATTTCAGACAAATATAAACAAACGATAAGAACTTGTAACAGCCAGACTTCAAGTGGTACCGGCCTTGACCAACAAAAGCCAGTAGTAGGTATATTCAGGCACTCAAACTTACCCTTTCTCATTTTTCAAGAAACATACGAAAAACATAATTATAGGTAGACTACTAACTACAGAACCAAAATGAGACAAAGCGTTATAGTTTGAAAGATTGGAAAAGGACATGCACTTGTAGCTAAACTGCTTGCTAGCTCAAGGATCCAATTCAATTCCGTTTGTAAACGAAAGAAAACTGTTTCCAATGTATCACAAGGAAAAAAGCCGGTACCATTAACAAATCACATCATGCTTACTCTTCAACGCATCTCATGAACAGTTGTCGTCTTATTTTTTAAAGACGTTCCGTTAGGGCAGGTGAAATTCTGCATTATAACAGAATGATAAAGTAGAACAAAAGAATACTAAATTATAACAATAAATAGATATCAAACGTATAAAAATAATTCATTTCAAAAATTTACAAGGCGAGGCGTCTTAAAACTTCCAGAATGATGTATGCATCTTGAATTTTTATATACGTCGGAAGTGGAAGACCAAGAGTTGTAGGCTGTAACAAATTAAACCTCGAGAGTGAAGCCAGCTTTCATTTTTAGATTCTTAATTTTGATTTAATTTAAACAAAATTCCAGATATATGTATAACACATCCATTGGAAATTCATTATTCTGGGGACTGGTTTGTAAGTTGCAACTTGGTCATGGACACTGAATTCATTTTGGACCTGATCTGTTAATATGTAATTTTTATTAATTTGAGCTAAACGTATTTGGTTATTGCTCTTCGCAATGCAGGTCTTTTAAAGTTTCTGTCAATTTGTTATATGTAAGCAAATATGTAAGCAATGCGGTCTTTGTAAAAATAATGTTTTAATCAAATTCAAAAATTATGGTCAATAATGTCGAATTTGAAAAGTAAAAGTTCGCTGCGTTACTCAGGAGAATTACCAAAATTTGATTAAAGATGTGTACTTGTGATTTGCTTATGCGAAATTGTTGTTTTTAATGAGAGGAAAGAATTTTATGAATGATAGACATAGTTCTTGGAATTCACCAAATGTCATGTGAACTATAGTCAAAATCCCATATTAAAAAGTTAAATATATATTCACATACCATACTCAAACCAATCCAAAATAAGGAACTTTGCCTTGTTAGGAGGATAAAGAAATTGATTCCGTGCGGGGGCTTGTTTGTGCACCATGGTCAGAGAGGTTATTGTTCATGCACATTAGTGACGAGAAAGTGTTTAACGTCCTTAATATCTTTTGAGGTTGCGCACAGACTTGTCACAAAAAATAATAAAGGAGCGTCAATTTAATGGTGTTGGAAGTCGACGAAGATTTCGGTTTCCTACCTATGGTATGCAGCTCTGTTAGCCCAGAGAGACCAGAACCCGATCTTCACTGTGAATGGTTCAGTAGCCCAGTTCTTCCCATTGTACCAAGATATACGTTTTCGTGGAGCCGGGTGGGTGTTCGTCTTAAGAACATATGTAATCATCTATAACAAAATGCTTACGACTATATGACAGACGTATTTTAAATACTAGCGAACCACTAACATCGTTTCATGACATTTTTCTACCTTTAATAAATGTCTACAAATAATATTACTGAAATTGGAGTAGCAATAACTGAAATATTCACTTATTGAAATCGTTTAATCTTTTGTATTTGTTCTCTTTCAGGATATCTGAGCAATCAATAGACTCCAAACAATTCTGAAGGCAATTAATTTGGAGGAAAATGTACATGATATAATACTTAAACTTATTTAGCCTAAAATTCTGTAATGGCGTCAATCTTTGACATAGAAAAAGCAGTACTGTTTGTCTATGTAGCCGATCCTATTACACGGTGTTAAGATCAGATATTGAGTTTTTGTTTTTGACAGGCCATTTATTTTACAGAATAGTATTAAATGCGATTGTTGGTCAATTTACCGGAATAAATGCAGCATCGTTTATCAATTCAGTGTATAAAATCTCGAATATTATCGTTCTTACCAAAAATAGTTCATTTGAAAATAATGGTTAAATATGAGATTAAAAAAGATAAGGTGTTTAGTTATCTGATTCTCTCAACATCAACATTCATATAAATATAGATTCTTCTTCGGGTAGGAGTGGGTTGAAATATTATTTCACTCGAGATGTTGAACTTTTGATTTTTAAAATAGAAATTTAACCATCTGATGTCAGGAAGCACTTTACAAATAAAAGCATACTTATGATAACAGGGATGATTTTTCTTTTCCCATAGTTAATTATCCATTTCTGGATGGCGATGTTCCTTTAGCGCCATCATATGGTGTTTACATATCTCAACTTGTTCGATTTGCTCGAGTATGTAATAACGTTTGCGATTTTAATGAACGGAATCTTTTCATAACTGAAAAACTACTACATCAGGGTTTTCGTTATCACAAACTAGTTCAAACCTTTACTAAATTTTATCATCGATATAAAGACTTAGTTCATAAATACAATGCAACCTGTAAACATCTAATCAAGGCTGGTATTTTACATCCCTTATTTTACGGTAATGTTTTACATAAGAGTAAAAAATACTTAAACTCGCCTACCAAACTTATAAAACCTTTAAATCGTCTAATTCATAAGGGTTATAATTACGGTATTGTCGTCAAGTCATTACGTATGGCCTTGTTTGGTATTAACATTGATTTTTTTGATAGGGTCTTTGCATTTTAACTAAACACATTCTAAATTTCTAAAATCTGTATTGCATGGACACGGGTTATGTATTCCGGTATATGCATGAAATCATTATGCTAAACTCCTCACAGGAAGGGATCTTGGTGGAAGCTGTATACTGAGGGTACATAACTTACTTTGTCAGTTGGTAATGGGTCTGGAGCTGGCATGTCAGTTGACTGCTAGTAGTCTCTTTTGATTTCATGTTTATGTCCGTATATTTAGTTCTTTCGGTTTCATTTTTTACAACTGACTCAGTCCTGTTGCCGACTGAATTTTACTGTTGTTACGGTTGTTTTTTTTTAATTTATCACATTGACTATAGGGGGAAGGTTTGGGCCCAATAAAACTAGTTTAATCGAGCCGCAGCAGGTTTGCGCCTGTCCTAAGGAAATTTATTAAGCCTTTGTGTGTCTTGTCTTTTTTCTAGTTAGTGTACCTTATATCTATAGGCGTCTAGGATGATGTTTATTTCGCTGAACTTGATTACTCTTTATTTAGGGGCCGACTCCGACCTGCCGTTGGGTGTGGGGTTTTCTCACCGTTCATTGAAGATCTTATGGTGGCTTTGAGTTGTTATTACACCCCTTTGGGTCGTTGTCTCTTTAACATATTCCCCGTTTCCCTTCTTTTTTCTATTCTCTCAAATGTTTTTAAGAAATAAAGGCAGGAACATAGGATCAGTGTCAGAATTCGAGAATTACAATGAAAATACTTACTGACATTCTGTTGTTCACTATAAAAATGGCCTAAACATCTGTGTTTCAAATAAGGAATTGAAATTGACTAGTTTCTTCTTCTTCTGAACTAACCGTTCTTTGAAGATGGCTTTGATGAAGATAAAAACAAATTGTTAAGATTTGAAAAGCTAATAAGTTTCCAAACGAAGTACCGAAGCAAGAACCAAAATCATAAGTCCAAAAACTGCAAAACTATCCGACGAAAAATCTACGCAACATAAAGATATTTCAAAACAATACGAGTATATAGTCATAAAAGGGACGATTATTCTTTTACCATAGTTAATTATCCATTTCTGGATGGCGATGTTCCATTAGCGCCATCATTTGGTGTTTACATATCTCAACTTGTTCGATTTGCTCGAGTATGTAATAACGTTTGCGATTTTAATGAACGGAATCTTTTAACAACTGAAAAACTATTACATCAGGGTTTTCGTTATCACATACGAGTTTAAACCTTTACTAAATTTTATCATCGATATAAAGACTTAGTTCATAAATACAATGCAACCTGTGAACATCTAATCAAGGCTGGTATTTCACATCCCTTATTTTACGGTAATGTTTTACATAAGAGTAAAACATACTTAAACTCGCCTACCAAACTTATAAAAGCTTTAAATCGTCTAATTCATAAGGGTTATAATTACGGTATTGTCGTCAGGTCATTACGTATGGTCTTCTTTGGTATTAACATTGACTTTTTGTTAGGGTCTTTGCATTTTAACAAAACACATTCTAAATTTCTAAAATCAGTATTGCATGGACACACGGGTTATGTATTCCGGTATATGCATGAAACCATTATGCTAAACTCCTCACGGGAAGGTATCTTGGTGGAAGCTGTATACTAAGGGTACATAACTTACTTTGGCAGTTGGTAATGGGTCTGGAGCTGGCATGTCAGTTAACTGCTAGTAGTCTCTTGTGATTGCACGTTTTTGTCCGTATATTTAGTTCTTTCAGTTTCATTTTTCACAATTGACTCAGTTCTGTTGCCAACTGAATTTTACTGTTGTTACGATTGTTTCTTTTTTTTTATTTTTCACTTTGGCTTTACGGGGAAGGTTTGGGCCCAATAAAACTAGTTTAACCCCGCCGCAGCAGGTTTTGATCCTGTCCTAAGTCAGGAAATTTATTAAGCCTTTGTGTGTCTTATCTGTTCTCTAGTTAGTTTACTTTATGTCTTTTTGAGTCTAGGATGGTGTTTATTCGCTGAACTTGTATACTTTTTATTTAGGGGCCTGCCGTTGGGTATGGAGTTTCCTCACCGTTCATTGAAGATCTTATGGTGGCTTTGAGTTGTAATTGCTCCCCTTTGTTGGTCGTTGTCTCTTTGACATATTCCCCGTTTCCCTTCTTTTTCTATTGACTTTAGGACACATTTTAATCACTGTAAAAATACCATATACCTTAGTTAAAAAATGCGTATTACCATATTACCCACGTGAAACATTGCGTAATTCGCATTACCATTTTACACAAGTGAAACCTTGCGCATTACCATAATATCCTCAGTGAAACGCCGCTAAGTATTACCATCTTAACCTGAGCGAATCATTGCGTATTACCAACTAACAGCAACAACAATAAAATTCAGGTAGCAACAGCACTGAGTCAACTGTGAAAAATTCAACTGAAAGAACTAAATATACGGACATTAACATGAAATCACAAAAGACTACTATACAATTAACTGACATGCCAGCTCCAGACCCATTACCAAATGACAAATAACATTATGCACCCTCAGTATACAGCTTCCATCAAGATCCCTTCCCGTGAGGAGTTAAGCATAATGATTTCATGCATATACCAGAATACATAAACAGAAAAGACACACAAAGGCTTAATAAATTTCCTGACTTAGGACAGGCGCAAACCTGCTGCGGCGGGGTTAAACTAGTTTTATTGGGCCAAACCTTCCCCCTACAGTCAATGTGATAAATAAAAAAAAACAATCGTTGCACAGGTTGCATTGTATTTATGAACTAAGTCTTTATATCGATGATAAAATTTAGTAAAGGTTTTAACTAGTTTGTGATAACGAAAACCCTGATGTAATAGTTTTTCAGTTATGAAAAGATTCCGTTCATTAAAATCGCAAACGTTATTACATACTCGAGCAAATCGAACAAGCTGAGATATGTAAACACCATATGATGGCGCTAATGGACATCGCCATCCAGAAATGAATAATTAACTATGGGAAAAGAAAAATCGTCCCTTTTATCATAAATTTTAATATCTAATTTACCATTCGTTATATCAAAATTGATGTCTAAGAACGGACAATGATGATTATCAGAATTGGTTTTATTCAAAGTAAGTTCTTTAGGGTAGATGTCCTTATAATACGTATTGAAGTCGTCATTATTTAAAGTTAAAATATCATCCAAATATCGGAAAGTGTTGTTAAACTTTTCAATTAAATGCTGTTTAGATGGCTCTTTGCTGGTGTTGGTCATAAACTGAGATTCGTAGCAGTACAAAAAGAGGTCCGCTATAAGTGGTGCACAATTGGTATCCATAGGAATTCCTATGACCTGGCGATAAATACAGTTACCGAAACGAATGAATATATTGTCAAGTGAAAATTCAAGTGCTGAAATCATATCAAAACAAGTCCAATTAGTTGAATTCTTTTGTTTTGTATTACTAAAATGTGTTTTAAAGGAATTAGAACATATATATATATTCACAGTCGGATTTTTTGAATGCCCATTGAATAAGACGTCTGAATTTTTCCTTTATAAGATTATGTGGTAAGGTAGTATAGAGGATAGAGAAATCAACACGTTCAAGGGATTCAAAAGGGGCATTATAAGCATTCAATTTATCGAGAATTTCCGATGAATTTTTTACACTCCTAAAATGATTGACACCACTGTTTTCATATACTATGTTACAGAAATTTATAACCAGGTTTTTATAGCAGTCAAAGTATTAGTGAGTATAATAGAAACTTTAGTTGTAGAACAGTGACTAGATGACAAAATGAATCTAGATTTATATGGCGTTTTGTGGAGTTTAGGAACCCAGTACATAGTTGGAACTGTTGTACTATCAGGTTAAGCCTGTAAAGATGTGGCTGTTAGAAAATGTATGTTTGTAATATGTTACCATATTACCTCTTGATACTGTTACTAACATGATAACCCGTTTGAACTGAAAAGACATGAGTTGTCGAAATGCGCATACGCAGAATTTAAATTCACAGTAACTTCGGTATTAAGTTATTTGAACAAATATACGTAAAGTAAACTAAAAAGTGTAATGGCTATGGAACAGATGTAAGTTTGAGGAGTAAACTTTTTAACTGATTAAAGTGAGACAGGGAAAAAGCATACATACATACAGGAAGGAAATAGGGGATGCACACTTGAGAAAGTGGAGCGATGTTGCACTACTCCATAAACTTTTGATAAAAAAAGTATAGGAGTTATGTTTGCTTCTTGTCTCTGTTCCTATTCCACTGTGCTTATTTAGGAATAATTTATTTGTAAATACCTTAGCACCATTCAAATAGAGACAAGGTACCCAGTTTACCCTTCAAAATGGCTCGTTTTTATGCAAAGAAATGCAAAAAGGAAAATCACAGACTACAAAGGTTTCACAGTCAAGACATGTATAATCACTTGATTGGACATGGCTTACTCCTCATAAAGCTGGCATTGTAAGCATAAAACTTTGGGGTAGGTCACAATACTAGACCAAGAAAAGCAAGATTTTCCTTTCAGTACAAAAAATGAAACTTATGTTGAAAGAGATACATCTTAATTTTGGTGATTTGGCAGACCGTTGCTTATACCAGTCAGGCTAATTTATGAAATGTGAGACTTTATTACGGAGGGGGAGAACATTAGTGAAATAACCAAATATCCTAGTAGTTTAAAAACTTATTGAGCACCAGATGATATATCGAGTATTTGAAGGTTCATACAATTAGTTCCTACAGGGACTATACAGTACATATAATGTATAGTTCTTGGTTCATGATAATACTGCGGGTATTTGAAATTTCAGATAGTAAGTTCCGGAGTACCCGTTGATACTGTGGATATTTAAGCTTCACAGAGCTCCGGAGCACCTGATCCTGAGGATATTTGAATGTTCGCACAGTTAGCTCCTTAGCACCTGATGATACTGCAGGTATTTTTAGTTCCGGAACACCAGGTGATACTGCTAGGTTCATACAGATATTCAATAATGATGCATTTATCTTGTCCCGAGTAGTTCATATGTAATCTGTTTTGTTAATTAACGGTATTTGTAAACAAAACTTCTTTGGAATTACACATCGGCAATCATTGAAGCAATAAAGTGACTTTCGTGAAAGAACACTTTGCTGTTTAGGAAGGTTTCTAGAGTTAGATTACGCCATTTTCATTGATGGATGTCGTTCTGTACCACAACCAAGTTTTCTTTCTCTTTTACATGATAATGTTGTGAAAACATCATTATTCGATTTTAATGTTGTTGTAATTAATCAGACTTCTAAACAAGCATTACTGTATTCCGAGAGAATTTAAATCTAAAGAATATTAATCAAAATTGATCTAGATGTCAGATTTAGGACATTTCAACGGTTGAAGAAAATTTCAGATCTTAACTTGCAGTAAATCTTAAACAACAAAGTTATTTGTTACAGTCTGATAGAATTCGGCAAATTAATAAAACTAAGTTAATACAGAGTTATACCAATGACATGATATATCTAGAAGGCGTTTTATTAACACAGCAATATATGGTAAAATCTCAGTATTGATCATTAAACTGAAGGAAACTGAACACGACAAAATACTTAGGATTTACTTAATTTGACAATGAAAATACAGTATTAAATATCTAAACTAATACTTCTCCTTATATAAACTGATTGAAGTAGACGTTTTGTCAAATCAAGTATTGTTTCTGGACGTGACGAAGGCTTAATTAAAGAGATTTGAAGTAAATGTACAATTTGTCTACAATTTTCTTGATTATACATTCCCAAGAAATGCAATAAACTAAGCCATACATCCAGCAAAGGATTACCAAAATGTCACCTTTTATATCTACCAATAAATGATCCTGTTATTGCATCGTACTCGGGATTCTTATTACTTCGTTTCTATTGGAAACGTTCTTCCATGCAAAAATAGTGGTTACTAAACCAGACAAATAGTGGTTCAACGATTTAAACAATCGCTAAAGTATTCATATATTCTTGTCAGTTATCAAAGGTGAGGTTTTTTTTGTTTTTTTTTTTGTTTTTTTTTTTGTTTTGTTTTGTTTTGTTTTTGTTTTTTTTTGAATGGATAAAATATGTTTTTTCCAAGAATTAGAAAAGGCCTGCTACCAGTCCGCTTCTCTGGAGATCTTTTATAGTAATCTTATATGAAATTGATGTTAGGCAAGTGCTTCCAGTTGGGAAGATCAGGTCTACCCTTTAGGAGCCTCCAGGGCTCTGATCGATAGTGCTTAAGTTTCCTGGCATAATTGTTCATTGTAGTTTGTTTGTCTGCTGTCTTTATTAGTGTTTCATCTGGATTTCCGTGTCTTTAAATTTATGATTCTTGATTTTCATCTTTCTACCCTTTTGCTTCGGTTTGCAGATATATTAAATTTGTACATTGATATCTGGTACGTTCCTCCAAACTATTAAAAATGATATCTGGGGATTTGACCAGAGTTATGGTTACTATAAAACTTATATAAGGGGGGGTTCGAATCCACATGCCTGTTGTTTTCAGCATCCTCATCACATCAGAATCCGATTGCTGTTGTAATATAAAAATGAAATAATTACGTTCTTTAAATTTCAAACAGCCTCCCTAAATAAATAGTCGGCGGGTAGATAAAGATTAACAACATGTAGTTCAACCAATTCTGTGACAGATAAGCGCAAGATAATGAACTTTTGTTAATAACTTTTTTTTAATTTCGCCGTATGATCTAATATTAAACAATATCTGCAATAGTGGCCATGTTGGTTGACGAATTGGATCCAAATAAGCAAGTTTTGTAAAGGGCTTTGTATGCATCATATAGCTGTAGTGACCATATTATGCATCGGATTGGAATTGTAAATTACCTCCAATGCACCATTCCAGATTCAATTTGCAGGTTTTGTAAAAGAAATTGTAGTATATTGACAGCTTTAAAACATATTTTGGTTTATGGATTTCCAAATATTTTGATTCGATCTGCACTGAAGAGTCATAACTGGTCGAAACGGTCATATTCAGAACATAATTCACAGTTACTTCGGTATTTTGTTATTTAAACATCATTCTAGAAGAGCTTGGTATAATTTGCGCCAGACGCTAAAAATGCAATTTTTCCGTAGGTTCCAATATTTAAGTACTTATATTGAGTAGTATATGAGCACCTTTTGCTCATTGTTTTAATGGTGGTGCTGGAAGTGAAAAGGACATTTAATGGCAGTGGTTTAGTTGCACATGCTCAACCGTATGTAGCCCTTCTTGTGGTTCTTTTGAACAACAATGACATCAGAGTTCAACGCGTGACCCCACAGGAGCGTTGTAGGATGGAATAAACCCGTTGACTGGAAACGATATCACATGAACCAGCAGGAGTCTTGTAGACAAGAAGTGAGGATATCCTCGGATGCTACTAGAGTTGTCGTTATCGCGTTATTGATTAGCAGTGGTCACTTGAACCTGTTTTGATTCATAGGGTTTCTTCTATCAGATTTATTCCCTAAGCGACCATAACGTAGTTAAATATTGTAGTGCTTTTTTTAATTTTATATTTAATCATTCCCTTTTGCCAGTCACAACACATCTTAATTTTTCCCACTTGATGATATTCGTGCTAATATATCATGCTTAACAATTTTTGAAAATTGAATATATTAATAAAGGGATTGACCTTTTTGATATTGCAGGCATTTTTCGAGACCCGGATATTCAAAAACTTGTACCCGTCTATTTTGACAACCAGGACATGCCTGTCATTTCCTTTTCTTATAAAAAAACCTACTAGAAACATTTTGTTTCAATTACTCATCTATTACCTGTGATGCTGATTTCGAGAAAAATTATCCTAGCAGCTGAGAATGTTCCACGTCGCAATATCGCTATGACTCTTGCGGACATATATTTACGAAGTTCGACAATTCTTTCGAAAAGGGCCTAAATATCGCCCACCTTCTAGAATAAACTGGCAAGCTTGTTTTGATATAATTAGAGACGCAGTTACCAATTATTGGAAAAAATGGTGCAAACGAGAAAGTGCAGACAAACATGCTCTAAATTTGTTTAAAGATAAAATTATAACAAAGGTCACCAACAGAACAGATTTTTGTAAGGATAATTATATTCAGTCACCTCCTAAGCTGTCTGTAAAAAGAATTAAGTCAAAATTTAAGGATCTTGGTCAAAAATTTGGTTTGTACCTGTTTACAAGGCTTCCAACAACGTTGCTTTTGTTTGAAAAAATATTATATCGATGTCCAACAATACGAACTGGACAAGTCAACAACTTTCAGACGTACCAATTGGGATGCAAAAACGTTAACCCAACAACATGATAAGGAAACAGAAATGCTTAAAGTTCCACCTAAAGATAAAATCTTGCCCACCATGTACTGGATTCCTAAGCTTCACAAAATTCCTTTCAAACATCGCTTAATTCCGATATAGTAAGTGTATCCATCCATTTAACTAGTTCACTTACTTGTATAAAGGAGTTGGTTATTAAATACTGTGAAAAAACAACTGTAATGTAAATTACTTTTGGGGTGTAAAAAATTCAATTGAAGTTTTGGATAAACTTCAATCTATTCAAAGACCAATCTCATCCGTCGACAGTTATGATTTTCCACACTTTATACTACCCTCCCACATTAGTTGATTAAATCAAAATTGGGACAACTTATTAAATAGTCTTTTAAATTTTCTGGTCTACAGTTCATTTGCTCTAACAAAAAGCAAGGATTCTTCTCTAATATTATATACAATAATTATTGTTCTTGGACATGTGATGATATGATTAATGCACTCAATCTTTCGCTGGACAACATTTTTGTTCGTTTTGGGAACACTATTTATCAACAGGTCATAGGTATTCCCATGGGTACAAATTGTGCACATCTCATTGCAGATCTTTTTCTGTTCGGTTACGAACGAGACTTCATGAAATCAAAGTCCCAAAGGGACTGGTGGATTAGTGTTTATGATGGCAATGATCAGTATCTAATCTATTGATATTTTATGTACACTGTCCATGTATGATATGAATAATTGCCTGTCTGTGTCGTGCATAATTACTCATTTTTTACTACGGGTCTAATTATAATGATGATATCAAAACCAGGGAAGGTACAAAAACCATGTTTTGCTCATCAAGAAAACATGCTTTTCTGACAGTCAGCAAGTATTTACTGGTGGCCATCTTCATTTGATCACACCAGCCAATCAATGGCAATCAAACCATTAGAGACAAATATTCAAAGAATTTTGATTTTATACCAGAAACCTATTACATATTATGGGTTCCCTGCTGTACACTCAACATAGACTAAACAATGACAGCATACAGTTTAAAATTTAATTCTAAAGAAGAGACCTGAATGGAAGGTTTGTGAATGCTGACAAGACGCAAAAGCTGACAAGACCTGAGCAGCAATACCCTGTTCTTTATGGAGATAATACTTCGTCCAAGAACAACACGAAGACATGAAAACGATGATCTGTGCCAAGTTCTTTGTGCAACAATGCATCTTTATTCGCGCTATGATATACATTTTCATGCAATTGAAAAATGACTATTATGCATTGTAAATACTCAAATGACATTATCTCAAGTTTTGTTTGACCAAACTCTGATCAACGGCAATTTACACGTAACACCCCGGACTGAACATTGTTCGACGAACGGCAATCAACAGATCCTATTTCGGATTTAGTCCATTCCAACCCCGATCGTTGCAAAATGACGTCTGTTTCGGAATACGCACCTTGACAACTGTTTCCAGGTAATTATGTGTATTTACCGATGTACGACTTCTTCAGTATTTTGTTTTGAGTCGGCCATTACATGTATACCGAACGCGGACCTCGGAGAAGACACTGCAAAATGACAATCGCAACAGCCAACGTGGAACAGCCGTACTTTTCCATTCATTGATAACTAGAAATGTAAACAAATATTACGTCTTCCGTAGATTGTAAATAATGGACTGTTGTTCTCGACGGCTAATGAATTTGATTTTTTATTTCAATGAGTTGTTCTTTTATGATTTATTTCAAAACAGCCACATCGTTTCACTGACGGTTCAGGGAAGTACGTTTACGCCATTCATACAAATGTAAATAAAGGCATCGGTCTTCCATGTTCATACATCTACACACAAAATTTTATGAATGGGAAATTCATTCTGTGATTAATTAACTAATTCGGGCATCATTTAAGTGTTGAAAATATCGGGCAATCAAATTAATGTTCAATGAAAATAGACTATTGAGTGTCAGGGACCAGAAAGATGTGTAGGAGGTTTCCTGAAAAGGATTCTTTTAGCATGGGTATGGTCACTAATGTTTGATTGCGTGAGGTTGGTCACCTGGGTCGTAACATAGGACAGATCTATCCTTTGGATAGACACTAATCCAAAAACTTCAAAATGGTACCACACAAAACAATGATAATCTAATTTCTATTTTCAATGATAACAGCAGGTATAATGACGATATCCGTACTATTGACAATCCTCAGTTTTTAGATTATGTAGACATTATTAACCCACAAGAACTGAAATTGAATAAAGCTAACAACGATTCCAAATATTTCCCTTTTCTTGATCTAACTATCATTATTGACGCCGGTAAAATAAATGATAAAAGGGATGAATTTGATTTCACTATAACTTATTTCCCTTTTCTTGACGGCGACTTTCCTCAAGCTCCATCATACGGGGTGTACATTTCTCAACTATGAAAAAGAAAGGAAATGGGGGTAAATGTCAAGGAGACAACATCCCATATCCAGGTTAAAACGACCCCAAAACAAAGCATCAGAGCATCACCGTACGGTCTTCAACACAGTGAGGAACCTCACACCATATAGCAAGCCCTTAATGGACCCAAAGGGGTAAAAAAGTGAATAAATCAATGGAAACAAACCACATCCAACATATTCCTGACTTGGGACAGGCGCAAAAATTGCAGTGAATAAATCAATGGAAACAAACCACATCCAACATATTCCTGACTTGGGACAGGCGCAAAAATTGCGGTGGGGTTAAACTCCTTTAAAAAAAAGTTAAAATCGATTTCTTGGAGCCAAACCCTCCCCTATGTGTGGTGAATAGGTAAAAAATAAATACACAAAAAGACACGCAGTAAAAATCAAACTAGAAAATCTCCAATTTGTCAAGACGAGTACCCTTACAATGAAGTACATAAAACATGAAGACAATACACACTGTCCGGACAAATGCTCGCAATTACCGACAGCTAGCTAACTTTCCGTTGACTATGATATCAAGCCTTCTTACATATGATACTTCAATTGAAATGCTTCAAAATAGTTTTCGTATAACAACATCATCAATTATGAAAGAACCTGATATTGTGCAATGCAAATACTGCCAATAAGAAAATATGTTTAAATTTAGTTATGGTGTGAAGCATTTATTAGCTGATCAATATTTTTGCCAACAAAAAACAGAAGTAAAGATTTAACAACAATGCTGTATTTATATCCTTTATTAATGATTTGTTCAGCGTATTAATAAGTTTGGAACGACAATTTTTGAATTCATGCGATTCGTACGATTCGCACGTGTTTGTTCTACTCTTGACGATTTTAATGAACGTAACCTCACTATCACAGCCAAACTTTTACAACAGGGTTATATTTTTCACAAGCTGTTGAATACGGAAGCGTGTATTGCCCTCATTTTAATCCTTATAATTCAAAATCGCGATGAAATTTTTAACGAGAAATTGCCTTATTTCTCATAAAAGCGATTTATTTTTTGCAACAAAATGCCTTAGAAAGCATTAAGTCGCTCTCTTTTTAGTCGCCTAAATAATATGGTGCTTTAAAAAACGCGACAATTTATTAAATCGCGAAGAATTATGTCGACAAAATCTTTAGTCAGTAAAGTTATCGTGCAATAATTCTAAATTGCCTTCTTTTTCGCAATATATGGTCTTCTAGAGCAACAACTTAATTAAGGCGAAATAATGAAAAGTTTCCAGCTATATCGAGATAAATATGGCGTAAAGATACAATAAAACCACTCCTAATTCGTCCAACTCATCACGACCAACCAAAGTGTTTCGGGTACCTATTTAGATCATAAATATATGTATAGAATATTTTGAAGTATTAAACTGATCAAAGCCGTACTCTCATCAGCGACTCAAGCCTCAATATAAGAAACAGTGTAGAATAGATATAGCTGTTTGTATACACTAAACAATAATACATGAGGAGTCGTAGACTAAGCGGTCATTAAGTAATTATCCATTTTTAAGTAATTTATTATTTATTACACGAATTATGGAACATACTGAAATTTTGGAAGCAGTAAACAGAGCATGGCCGAAAATCGAATCACTTGTTTTTCAAATTCCTTTACCNACTAAGTGGTCATTAAGTAATTATCCATTTTTAAGTAATTTATTATTTATTGTAATTTTGCAAAAAGATGTTATTTTAATTTTGTTGAAGTTAGTAGGTCCTTTAGACAATTGTGCTTTTTGTATGCTATAATTGGCGGTCTATGAAATATTTTTTTTTTTTGCTAGCTCATCCTTTTCAGTGTAATGCCAATGTTTTCTGAGTATTCTGCCGAGCTGTTTGAAGCAAGGGTTGTATTTAGTTGCAAAAACTAAAGGTGGTTTTGTATTTTTTTATATTATTTTTATAGAATTTCTAACGTTATATCTTTGGTGGTAAAGGAATTTGAAAAACAAGTGATTCGATTTTCGGCCATGCTCTGTTTACTGCTTCCAAAATTTCAGTATGTTCCATATTCGTGTACATGCTTGTTACATCAAAAGAAGCCATTTAAATATTTAACTGAGAAAACAGAGGACAAGATTGGGCGATTTTACATGTTATCTAAAATACATAAACTAGACCCCAACCTTGAAACTATTAGAGAACAATAAAATAAATTCTGAAGAGATCAATATTCCTGGTAGACCAATTATATCACTGTGTGGTAGCCCTACTGAGAAAATTGGTCAATACTTAAATTATTTTTTACAATTTTTACACAATGGACATACACTAAAGACTATACGTGTTTTATCAATAAGATTGAAAAACTCACGCTACTAAAAGATATAATCATTGATTCTTTTGATGTAACAAGCATGTACACGAATTATGGAACATACTGAAATTTTGGAAGCAGTAAACAGAGCATGGCCGAAAATCGAATCACTTGTTTTTCAAATTCCTTTACCTTTGAGGGCAATATACGCTTCCGTAGTTGAACACCTTTAAGAAGTTTTATAACAGATATGAATATTAAATATCAAAATATTACGGAAGCGTATAGTGGACTCGCCTTTTCTTATAAGAACACCTTATAACAAACTAATTTTCTTAAATAAAATCACCTTATCTCCTTATAAGGTGATAAATCGTGTTAAATAAAACAACCTTGTCTTCTTATCATTAGATTCAAAAAGCAAAACAAAATCAACCAAAACAAAAAATCAAGTCAAATCAAATTTTTAAATAGCTGGTGACAATGGCAATATAAACTGAACATTCTGTGAAAGTTACATAGAATTTCACTAGATGGTCTAGGAATAGTGTCATCGCCACAAAGTGTGTACCCTCATGGCGGCAGTAAAAAATCAACAACAAAAAATTCAAGTAAAAAAAAAATACATGTAGCTTGTGCACAATTCAATATGCACTGAAAATTCTGTGAAAGTTTCATTTAATTTCACCTAGTGCTCTAGGAGGAGTTATCACCTCAAAGTGTGTAATACTAGAGCGGACGAAAAAACAACGGACAGACGAACGAACCCCATGATTACTATATATCATTCGCTAATAAAGGGCTACGAAGCCATTGAGTAACATTCCAAATGGATGATGTTAAGGCTACAATTTGTTTTAAATAAGACATTTATTGTCCTCTTAGACAAAATATTTGTAATTTTTTGTGTTATCACCTAAATAAAACGAGTTAACTAAGAACGCTTATCGTTATAGAAAGTAAGACAAGACATTAAATAAAAAATTTTGTTGCCTTGTATATCACAACATGTTTTAACTTAATACATACTAAACTCTTCTATTTGTTTTCAAGCAGTAAGTTAATACAATGTTATTTTAATTAAAATTAAACGTTTTGAATTAATACGAGAAATGTCTTAATAAAGCAAAAACTTGTCATAAATAACACGATTTGTTGCCTTATAAGAAGACAAGGTTGTTTTATTTAACACGATTTATCACTTTATAAGGAGATAAGGTGATTTTATTTAAGAAAATTAGTGCGTTATAAGGGGTTCTTATAAGACAAGGCGAGTCCACTATACGCTTCCGTAAAATATGGCGATTCTCGCAAGCAGCTTATTACTAAGGGCATTTCTAATTCTCGTTTAACGGTAATGTTGTTAAAAAATGCCAGAAACTTTAAATGCCATACAATTTACCTTGCGTTTATAGAAATTTACTGTTTTTATAAAAATTCAAATCCCTTAAAAATACCAAGGCTTCATTCCTTGTATGGCACTCGGTAGATGTCCTTGATACTGGATTTGGCCTCCTCTTTCGATGTTATTTGGTAACGAGTACTTTTTTTGACTACTTTTGGATTATGGCTTTGGAGAATTAATTTCCGAAATGACCATACAGCTCATTAAAATTAATGCAGTTCGAGTTAACATATGTGTTATGGTCTCATGTTCATTTACTTCATATCCTTTCGTAAAATATTCCATATTTTTTATTTTAATGCTGCTGATAAGAGGTTAGTCCTTGAAACACGTGTACAGCATAACGAAATTTACTGTAACTTCAACTTCGGTATTTTTGTATTCTGATTATAAATCCAGAAAAGCTGGGACTTAACTTACATTCTTTACGTAATAGGGGATATTGACAAGATACTCTGCTTGCATCCGTTAAATTAGCTTTGAGATCTAGTGACCTGAAAATTTTACATACATACTGGCTTCTCGCTGATACTGCCGAAGTCTACCGAAATATATGATGATTCTTGACCAAATCCAACGGGAAGTTTCTTCCGTAGTGCGACAGTGTTTTACCAGCAGACTAGGCTCCGTTAGCTAGTCGGCAGATTAGCGGTGAGCACCCCTAGACCCATCTTTCAAAATTACATATTGTCATATTCTTTCCTTCTCAAGATTGTGGTCATGGAGTTAGTAGTCTTCTGTGTTTGGTTTTATTCGTTTGTTTACTAAACTATAGGGAAACGGGACAGATAAAGGGGAGGTTTGGGTACCCATAAACCGGTTTAACCCTACCGCTGGCTTTTGCTAGTGCCGGTACCAAGTCCGGCTGTCCCGAGTTCATATCGTTGTTTACGTTTGTCTTTTGTTTTATTTGTGTTTTTCTTTGTAGTTCTCTAGCATTTTGTGGCATATAATTATAATTTTCAGCCGTTGTGGGTGTTTCCTGTTGTCCCTTTTATTTCATTTGTCATGCTCAGACTGTTTTATGGGGCTCTGCGAGTTCACGATTATCTTTTGGTTAATACTCATGGGTTGCACATGGGTATGCTTACAAGTTGCTCAGAACTACGCTCTCAAGAATCATGAGTTACTCACAACTATGCTCAAGTACTCATTTCACTATTGGGATAGGTTGTTAGTTTTGTTAAAATGAGAGTGGTCATGGTGGTTATAGTGCTGATCAGATCTATTTTAAGATAGGATAATATTTGTACTGGTCAGCGTCTTCAATGAATTTATTTTTACTATGCTTATAGTTCCGTTGTCACTTCGCATTCGTGCAACGTTTCTCGAAGGGAGAGGATATATGAAATGTACAACTTTTATCACTTTACTTATCATTCAAATCGACACTGCCATCTTTTACTTCAGAGGCAAAAAAGGAATAACATAACATACGATATGGAAGGGCGACAGGTTACAGATACGGAGGTCTTAGAGGTTTGAGGAAAGCGGTGTTGCTAAAGAATCTGGGTATGACGGACCATAAGTGGCTACTCAGATTTAAGATCACCATGGGAAGTAAGAGTTAACAGGACTTTTGATGAAAACCAATTCGAATGTAAAACGGTTGAAGGATATATTAAGACCTGACATGAACAGGATGAAGCACAAAAACTTATCATGATTTGTTCTAGGAAAACAAGGAATACGATGCAGGAAAGTTATCTTAATCTTATATTCTGGATGAACAATATGCGGAAGACTGTGCATAGAAAGACAAAAAAGACGGTTTGGTGGCCGAAAGACGAAACTATAAAACTACAGAGGCTTGGAGTGTAGGTGAAAGACCGCAGAAAACAACGAGTTTACGCAATAATAGATTAAAGATAGTAATACAAGCCTGGTAAACATCTGTCAAAGGACAGAGCAAAATGGAGGCAACTAGTTATGGCCTTATGTCCCACAGGGGATGAAGAGAATAGGTGAGGTGAGGGTGAAGCCTGGTAAAACATAGAGTTACTCTTTTAAGGCAATGATGCAATTGAAACTAGTCATTAGTCATTCCTATGCCAACAAAAACCAAAAGTAAATAGCAAACAGGCTCTTATAGCATTCAAATATAATTTTTTCAAGATCAAATTACCAGACACAATTAACAGTCACACCACCACCACCAACCATTCTCACCACTACACCCCCTCCCATCAAAGCCGAAAATAAGCATGTAAGCATAGTCGTGAGTAACTCGTTTTAGCAACTCACGAGTAAGTGAACATGGTTGTTAGAAGCATCCTTAATTAAACAAGAAAATCTGTTATTGAAGAAACTAACCAACACAATTATCACACTCACAACCATAGAAATAAGCTTCATCGCTATATTTATCATCCCCATGGCCATCAACCACCACTCTTACCACTAAACATCACCATCTACACACCACCACCAGTCAAAAGTGAAAAGGGCACTCGGGCATAATTGTGAGTAACTCAAATTTATGTAGCGTAGTTGTGAGCAACGCATGAGCACATGACTAAATTCGTTGGCAAACCAATGAATGTAGAATTAAGCTCATCGTGAACTCTTTAAGCAGGATGAATATGACAAAGCCTGGTATATAAGCATTAGTTACCTCCCATGGAATAATTGCAGATGTATCGGAGTAAACGGAACGAGTTATGACGAGGCGAAATCAAGAAACTTTAAAAAGCGTTGGAAAATAAAAGTAATATAAAGAGTTATTTCCCCTTCACAACGACATTGCCATTAAAGATACGACCTGATTGAAGACACCGTACGGAACATATCAGGAGCCACATTCCACCGCTGAGACATCAGTAAAAAAGTACAATTGTATGTGTTTATAGAATTAGTATTTACGTAGGAGAGTTAAAAAAGAAAAGAATAAATTAATCTGTAGAATATCAAGCAGTCCTTTTCACAATAAATCTTACGATAAATTTTAATCGTAAGTCAATATGAAATGTTAAATTTCAATCGTAAGAGTTTTTGTGAAAAGGACTGCTGAACCCTATCTCCTGAGAGTTGTCACTTTAAACAATCTCAATTATGTGGAATCCGTTTCAGGCAATACCTGATGTGAAATGATGTGAAATGTAAGTAAAATGAAATGTTAAAACAAATCTTTGAAAGTTATTAGATTACAGGACTTTGTTGTTAAAAATACATAGTTATCAAAGTACATGTATCAGTTAATTAAATATTATTTTAAACTGGTTGGACAAAAAGTAATTTCAAATTTCACATCATGACATCTTGAATAGGATGTTTTTGTGATTGTTTGCATACTCTTGGTGTGTGTTCAACTCTAGTGTGTAACACTAACCGAAACATAAAACTCCTTTAGTTTGCATAACTCCAGAAAACTATGGTACTTAACGTGTCAGCAATTTCTATTGCCAGGGATACTGTAAACCGGGAAATTTTCGCGGCGTCTTTATTTCACGTTTAATTGACAGGATTTTAGTTCGCGCAGTTTTGAATTCGCGCTCCCGAATTGTTAACGTAGACAAGTATATTCGCGCCGTTTTATTTTCGCGCTTCAAGGCCAAACGGGAAAATCGCGAAAGAAAAACTGCCGCGAAAATTTCCCGGTTTACAGTAGCATGTTGTTTCATATACAAATGTATTATTTAGCATGGATTACATGTATTTTAAACATTGCACAAGTAAAATAATTTATAGTATTTAACGTAAATTCTAGAAACTGTTTTAGCAAATAAAAAACTATGGAAAATCAAATAAAGTTTTTAACAATCTTGCATAGACAGACAGTGTCTGACAATAAAATAACAGTTAAAAAGTTAATTTTACTATAAATCACGGTTCAGAAAAGGAGGCTGTTAAAAGAACCAACAAAAACCCTTTTCCCTAATATTCTTGCTAAATACTTTCAAGGCTGCTTAGATTATAACATTAAATAGAAAACAGTTTTATATTTTAATGTTGATATGCACTGAAAATTAATGTCATTTGGGAAAGCATTAGTTCTACAACTTTCTCTTCATAAACGATAAAACCATATCAAACTAATTTGATGCGTTCAAAAGATATTTTTTTGGATTTTTCTGTTTGATAATTTGTCAGATCTAACACAAATTGTAATTACAAATTATGACAAAAAGCTGTAAAGTAAATGACAGTTATATAAATTAAACTATCAATGACAATCAAGTTGTCTCCTGTAAAAATTAACACAAATACGTGCACAAATAGGCCTAATGCATGTACTTTTCTACCGTACAGAATACTGTTCATTCAAAGGGAGGTAACTTGGAATATTCACGCTACGTTGCCACTTGCATCAATAAAATCCTCCTCTACATTAGGCTTTATAAGTTTCCACAGCATTAATATCAGTAGAAGTCCAAGAATACAGAGGATAACAATAGTATAATAGAACAAGAAATGGAATACTGTCACCTGACATGTCGCCGTCTTTCCTACAAATGATCCAGCTGCCCCTGAAAAAATTATTTAATGTCAATATTTGTCAATATATTTTCAATAAGAAATAAACTTTTTTTCTAACCCGGTCAAAAAGGCAATTCATACATTTATAGTCATTTGAACGAATGACACGCACGATAATCGTCATGTCCACTGAAAATACATTTACTGTAGTAACAATCAATGAGCTGCCCTTTCATTGCGAATTTTGAGGATTCTTCAAAGAAAAGCATTATCAGGTATTTACTGACAATGAAACAATACGAGAACCATACACATGCTCTTGCTCAACTTCCAAGTAAATAAATGAGGTCAATGCAGAAATTTATTGACATGAGAAAGGTATATTGACCGAGGACGTAGTCCGAGTGTCAATATACAATTCTCATGTCAATAAATTTCTCCATTGACCGAATTAATAGGCTATAATAGTTTTATTATTTTCCAAATTTTTCAGATTTTTACAGGGATATACATTATTAAAATCCAAATTGTATATGATGTGTGTTGATTTGTTGTTGGTTATTATTTGCATCTGTATTTACTTTTCTAGTAATGGAACAAAGAATATGTCTGTTTTGTATATTAGAAATAGAAAAATTAATCATACGAAAGAAATTTTTCAGTTTTATTTAAAAAAAACGTAAAGATCTATTACAAGTGCGAGGTCAATACGTTAAGTCAATTCATAAAGTCCATTCGTGTTTTATCCCTTATTATATAATTACTTATCTATTTTTAGCAGAGGTAAATACGTAAAGTCAATTCTTCAATTTATTGACAACTCTGAGAAATATACAAAATCATGTGACCACAATTTAACAAATCACAGGAGTTTAAAAATATAAGAAAATAATAATACCTGTTATTTTCAAAAGAATGTAAAATGTGTAAGCAAACAAACTACTATTCACGGGCGCTAGTTGGTAGTCTTTGAACTAGGGCTTGTCGGGCTTTTGAGTATTTAAAGATATCTTTTCAAAAGAGATGCAGATAACAATAATTGACATGTTACAGTTGTAGAGTTCGTTACCAAAGATAGAATTCAAGAATTCTACATCCGCAATAGATTTGGAAACGCGAAACTCTGGAGGGGAGATCAACACCGATAGAGAATTGTGAAAACCTGATAGATGTTCATATTTATGTGGCCTGAAGACCCAGTTCAGAACACCTTTTGAAGTTTTTGTTACCATTATATAACGTAGAGGAAAGCAGTGCCAACATGTTCATGCGTGATTAAATCGAGTTGGTTCTCTGATAGATGTTTAATTATTTTCTTACCTAAGAAAACGGAAACAACATAAAGTGAATTCAGACCATTGTCTAAGACGCTGGATTCTGATAGGAATATCATAGCTCGTACTCTTGTCATCTTGGTTTGTATTACTATGACGAGTTGGAGGAGGTAGGAGAGTGATTTCAGTAGACCATCTCCGCCTATCAGCACCATTGATACAGGTACTAGTGGCTTTGTTGTACAGTTGTAGGAATACCTAATACCTGAAATGAAGATTATAATTCATATCAACAACTAATCATAGATATATCCTATAACTTTCATGTTAAAAAAAACAGTAGTGAAATGAATGTTGTATAAATTTTCAAAATTTCCTAGTGCACTTTGATTTATGCTGGGCACGTGTCTGCACAAACCCTGCGAAATCATTGATTGTGACGAAATGTCAGATTTTGCAACATTTTTGCAATTGCGGTATTTAGTCCAGCATGTCCGAAACATGGCCTTTGAAGAATATGCCTTATTCCTCTCTACAAAGGCAATCAAAGTAGTAAACATGTATATACTGGTAGTTTTCTTTTCAATATATTTTACTTACCTAATGCGAACATCATTATGTGGATTACCAGAGAAAAGACGGCTGGGGCTACCAGAAAACCTAAATAATTTGAAAAAAAACAGCAATAAAAAGTGTTAGTTTTTAATTCCTGTATTTGGTACTGTAACTAAGAGATAATCACTTTCTTAATTCAGATCTGGGACTAATATAACATTAATATACTATGATTTTCAGCAACTTTTCTCTTAAAAATGGTGAACTTTGTATTAAAATCGATGGAAAAATGTAGCTGTAAAGTGTTATAAAACTCTCATATGTTTCAACAGAGAAATACTAAAAAATACTACAATTTACAGGTAAATCTGCCGAGACACCGAAATTGTAAGAAATGTGAATGTTTCAAATCCCTGTTATATTAGTCCCAGTTCAGATTAAACAATAATTTGTCTAAAGTTGTTTCTTCTCGTTGGTCTAAATAGTATATCTCGAGTAGTATATATATGTTGTGTACAAGTTTATGCAAGTTGCAACCTGTACAAATGTTGTGTACAAGAAAATATAATTTGCAACTTGAACAAAATTATGCTGTACTGGTTGCAAACTGTAGAAAAAAATGACCAAATATTGATTCCAACTTGTACAATATTTTCATTGTCATGAATGATAAGCAATTAAAGGAAACAAATGCAAAATTAAAAGAAAAAATCGTAATGAATTTAACGTTTTATATTTAGTGGAAAGGTTTATTTATGATAATCAAATGAGTACTTTTGACCAACTGCTTGAAAAATCTAAGATGCCATGTTTGAAGTTACGTGGACTGCGTTTTCTAGCTATTCAGGTTTATAAAATAAAAAATAAAAAAAAACACTAAATTATCTACATGATTTACTTACTATTTAAGATAATTCTTACTGTTTTAGATACAAAAACACAATGAATATTCCTCGAGTGAATACAACAAGGTATGGCATGCACTCTATAAGATATGCAGCAGCAAAATTGTGGAATGATTTGCCAAACAACTTTAGGTAGGAAATGAGTTTTAATCAATTCAATTATTTTATTAGTAAATGGGAGGGAAAGGGGTGTTCTTGTTCTTTCTGTATATAAATTTTGCTGCAGCATATCCTACAGAGTTGTTTTCGTTTTGCTTTGCTTATGCATTTTGCAGCTTAAATGGTTGCATCTTTGTTTGTGCTATTTGCTATATTTTAATTGTGCTTTATATGCTTTCTTTTGCTAAATGTATGTCTTATGTTTTATTTGCCATGCTTAAATTTCTTTATGTCGCCCTGCTTGCTTTTCTGCTAAATCACACGTATGGCTTTCTTAGATGTTTTTAAGTATATAATATTTCATCTTTGTGTATTTTTTATGTGCATGTTCTTAGTATGTGTATGTGAATAGTGTTTGTCTTAACATATTATGTAGTCACGGAATATGTATGCTGTTTTATAGTGCTTTATATGTGTCTTAACGTTTTAAAAAACTCCACAGAGCTTATGTATAATTATTGTATCTATCCGACTTTTAAATAAAATTTACTTGACTTCATCATTTTGTCAGATTCCTATTTATTTAGAGCCTTCAATAACAAAAAAAAAAAGTGACAAAGTCACAACAAACCGTATTAATACACTGTCTTACTTATTACTACATGGAATGTCTTCATGCGTTTAGCGAAAAAAAACCGTTGACAACATCTGACATCTTACTCACTATTTTCCTTTAACTGTAACATCCAATACATTCAATACCACTCCTTTACCTGTTTCAAACTGAGTCCTACGTAAATTCCCTTTGATTTGCTCCGCACCTGCATCTTTTTACTATCATGTAGGATTGAGTCGATTGAAAATAAAAGCATCTAACTTAAAAGTGGTGAATCCTCAATTATTTGAAAATGAAATACTTAATATTTTAGATTATTGATTCGTTATTTTCGGTGAAAATTTAAAACCTTGTCTCTGCCTTATCATGACTCCTGTTTTGTCAGTTTTGTGTTATGGAATTGATGCAACATTTTTTCCTTAATTTCGCATTTGTTTTCTTCAAAAGCTTATCATTCCTAATAATGAAAATATTGTACAAGTTGGAACCGATATTTTCTCATTTTTTTGTACAGGTTTCAACCTGTACAGCATAATTTGTACAGGTTGCAACTTATATGCAACTGCAACTTGTCCACAACATATATATTCCAGTAGCACGCTATATATGTGTAGAAAAAAGAAGGGAAACGGGGAATGTGTCAAAGAGACAACGACCCAAAGGAGAGTAATAACAACTCAAAGCCACCATAAGATCTTCAATGAACGGTGAGAAAACCCCACACCCAACGGCAGGTCGGAGTCGGCCCCTGAACAAAGAGCAATCAAGTCCAGCGAAATAAACATCATCCTAGACTCCTACAGACATAAAGTAAACTAACTAGAAAATTCATAGCGATCCCTTTGCGCTTATTAAATGGATAATGGATCCATTTAAACTTACTTGCATTCCAAAATAAATAGTTATATTTTAAATATAGTAAACCTCATATATAATAAAGTGAAATAACAATACAAACTAAAGTCTTTTTCACTTCCCTTGGATAATGGAAATTCTCTTCTGTTGACTTTAATTTTGCATATTTCGGCACTGGATTTTGCATGGTTGTGTAAAAATATTGTACACTTCTGAAACAACTTTTAATTTGATGGTTTCCAATACAAATGGAAAGAAAAAACACTTTTTAAAATTGCTCCATGCTTTTAAAGGGATAATATTTTCGGCGCACCATTATCGAGAAGACTGGACCATTCTGAAATAGGTATTGGCAGGTATTACTTGAAGTCAGATGATAAACAAGTCTCACTTTGGCTTTTACCATGTGCTTGGACCCCCCTTTTTAATTAAAGAAAAAACATACCCTAAATGAAATAATTCAACAAAATACCCAAACATGTAATTGAAATATGCATGCATTAATTGCAAAAGAAATATTTGAAAGAAATTTTTAATGTACGGCTAATTTCTTTTTGGTGTTTACAAACAAAGTGTCTATGGATTACAATTGTTAACCCTGAACGAGTACACCTTTCTATTAATAGGCAGGTCAACTCGGGTCATCTATTTTATCAAGTTACTTGGTCACCCTTAAAATGGGACAATCCATCACTTAGAAATTTTCACCTGTTTGAAAAAAATTGTGAAAATGCACATGACTGCAGACTTTTGTGCATGTCGAAAACGGCGAATTCAACATGTTTCAGTTATGTATGGTCATTCTTGATTTACATACCAAATAAGAAAAAGATTGGTGAAATAATAAAGCTAAAATCGTAAGATTTCCATTATCTAAAGGAAGTGGGACAGACATTTAAACAAAATAAGTAAAAGGAAAATACATGTCTATATGATCAAAACTTTAAGCTGTAAATGAATTCATCACCAGCAACAATGAAATTCTGATTAACTGTAAATTTGTATAAAACAATAAATCAAGAACATCACGTTCTAGAAGCCATTTAGTTGATTAACAATGTGAGAATATGGAGTAAATGCACATGAGATAAAGTCTCTACAAATACATGGTAGAACCAAGCAATGGAACAACACTTTTATCGTTGTTCTTCAAATAGAATTCACCATGAAGCCTTCACCAAAGAACTTTGCTCATACCTCACAATAAGTTCAAGATGTCCCGTAACACACGTTTGGGCGGAATTTATTGCCAAAGAGTGGAATTCACTCGGCTTAATTTCTAGCAACGCCACATCAATAATTGGAGTAAATGCACATGAGACAAAGTGTCTACAGATACATGGTAGAATGAAGCAAAGGAACAACGCTTTTATAGTTGTTCTTCATCTTGAAATCGTTCCATTCCTTTTTAAACCCATGGATGCAGGATCGTCAACAACGTAAAATTAACTGACTAAGTGTTCCCCGAACTGCACTCATCCGTTGCCCGACTAAACACTCGTAGAAGACAATCAAAACATATAACAACAAAACACGAGACAAAGTCCCTACAAAATCATTGTAAAACCATGCAATGAAACAACGCTTTTATGATCTTTTATTGTTGTTCTTCACCTTGAAGTCACCATACCTTTTATTGGAGTGAAAAAAACCGTCAAGTAAGTACGTGTTAAACCCACCCACTTGGTGCGTGTAAAAGGCAATACCCGACCAACCTGTGATCTCTGAACTCTGAACTCAGTATTTTAAAGCACCTTCGTTGATGGCCTATTGGGATTTCAGGGATCCACATTATACATATTTTATTCAATCATAATAACTCTTACCGGGTCCAATCTTTCCAACCGTTACCCATGCTATAAACATCCTTAACGACGATACAGCCTGGATTACTCTAGAACTTTCTGTCTTGTCACCTCCATCGTCTTTGTTTTGATCGGTCTTATTTTCATTATTTGTTTTTGCAGCGACTTTTGATTGCTTAGCAAAGCCTTTTCTCTCCTCTTCCAGTATTTTTTCACCCTCTTCGTCATTAATCACATCAACGACGGGTAAAGCTTGCTCTGTCTCTATTTCCAACTGTTTGTTAGATTCATTTGAATTTTCTACATCCTTAATGCTTTCTTTCTCAGGCTCAGTGAGGATATTTTTGTTTTCAGTGTTGTCATTTTCCTGACCATTCCCATCAGAACCAGACAGTTGTAGTTCTGGAGAGTCTTCTATGACAACTTCTGTTAAAGTATTTTCATCTTTAGTATTTGAGTTCTGTGTAGGATCCTCATCATCCTGTAAGAGAGCTGTCACTTGTGTTTTGTTTTCGTCATTATTTATTGAGCTATCGCCGGACATTTTATACCTATAATTTATATGTAATCAAAATTTATATGATATTTTATGTACAATATCTGAAATAACAGAAAAAGGGAAGCATAGCAAAACTTACAGTGCATAACAGAATATCAAACTATATCCACCTTCAAAATTGACAGTGTTGAGTATGTTTGGAAAGCTTTAACTTTGAAATATCTCTTTAGAGTAATGTATTACAAATAAAAACGTATTCAGATCAAGGATTCAATTTTTTAGCGCAGTACTGTCAGCGGTTGCTTTGGTTTAGGATATTGCGTCAGAATGCAAGAGAAAAAAAGCAGTAACAACTAGAAGTGTTTTTTTTTCATAAAAAAGATTGTTCTTCCCCTTCAGCATGACAAGGTTTAAAGTCAAAAATGTCATTCCCCTTCAACTTGACGAGACTTAAGACATAAATGTCATTTATGTTATTCCAAAAGATCAAATATACACAACTACCCATTGTGGTTAATAATGTTATGAAGCTTGTTTGATGTTGAATCAAAGTTGCCCTAGACTTTATTTTACAAAAAGGGCCATCACTTTGTAAAAAAGGTTCTAACATTCTGACAAATTACATTATGAACAACTTGACATTGCAGTCAACGTGTCTGGTTCCAATTAGGTCGAAGATGTAAGCGTAGTTGCGTCAATCAAAGAAAAGAGACGAACAAAACAAAATAATATGCACGACGAAACAACGGCAGTAGAATACCGAAGGAACAAAGCACAAGATTACACAAATCAAAGTCCACAGACAAGGCAAAAGCAAGAACACCAAAAGACGGAAGACCAAAGACACCACATGCCCACAAAACACACGAACATTACATATACAACACAAAAAACTAAAGCACTAACAGTGTGAACTCTCAATAAACAAGAGTGACATCAGGTGCTCCGGAAGGGTAAGCATGTCCTGCTCTGTGCACAGCACCCCTCACACTGTCAGTGGGTCAATCCAGGGTAAAGTCAAAACCGGTAATGTCAAATCCGGGAAGACGCGAATCTAGCTGAAAATGTCAGTTTTTATTTGTGACACTGAAATTTCATATCTATCTATGATGTCGTGGTGACGGCCATAGAATTTCTGAAGGGACGAAAGTAACAAAGGCTGAACATATCCCTGACTCAGCAGTTTTTGTGACAGTGCTTTTGCTCTTTCCACAGTCACTGTATGTGGAAGTTCTAAATTGCACGGAAATACGTATGATGCCTTGCATGACCTCTTATTAGGGAGAGCAAATATTGCTATGGATAAAAGCTCTCGATACATGTACTTTTCAGCATTAAACTATAAACATACTTAATATATCAATTAACTAAAAGGTTTATAATAAGTTATTTCAAAATCAAAGCCCCTCACTATGGTTCCAGCAAAGAAAAATAAAGCCATATCTGTTGGTATGTGGGAGGGGAGAAAGTGACAAAATATAAGTACTTACATATCTCTACACCATTTCAATTTGAACGGAAATGTCCTTTATATAAAACGGAAATTCCTCATTTGGTACAGATAAATTATTTGTACACAAAATAGTTTTACTTGTCAATATTTTTACAGTGTATTAAGTAAGGATTACATGTACATTACTGTTTAGAAATTAAAACAAAATGAGTAGGTTAATGTAGCTGTTGCTAGATGCTTTATTTTGTTACCATGATGTTTGCTGTCGCTTATTTTACACGACTTGAGATGATGGCCCGCGGGACACCATTTTTATCCGAAACCCGGTACTATATATTTGGTTTTAATGTGCCGAAGGGTTTTAAAGGAAATATCCTTTAATGGTAAAAGAACAAACATAATGTGTTTCATTACGTTGGGACACTTTCATATTATGTAAGAACCTGCAGGACATATTTTGTAAAGGGTATAACACAACGACGATTTTAATCGGGTTCCGACCTACCGAACACCATTTTTAATGAAGAGCTTAGTTTAAGCATATTCATTAAATGAAAAGTTTAGCATTTACTAGATCTACTTGACCTATGTCTTAACCGGGTACGAAAAATATTTAGAATCCTTTTTGCCAGCAGAATAGAGCTTCGAAGGTTCTATCAAGTTCAAGGATTCATTCAAATTATTCCAATTGCGAATCAATGGGGAAAAGGGAGCTGGCGTACAGCTCTAATCGATGTCTAGGAACTTGCAAAATTTCTTACATTTTCACGACAGAACACCAACAATCAGTCAAATACAAAGTGATCATCTCAGTATCATAGTGACTAATGATGGTAAATTCTAGTTTGTCTAGTATAACTTTTCAGGGTAGATCTGTAAGAATGAGTTCCCCGCTGTTATCCTTATCCCTAAAAGCCAACAACATCTAATTGTGCGTGCTGAAAGAATTTGATTGGAAAAGCGCAACCGTGAATGTTTCTGAAAAGATCACCTTTTATATAGCTATAAAGAAATCATAAAGGAATTTATTTCACTGTTTGTGAACAAATGCATGAGATTTATCAAAAAGTCAAAGATCAAAGGGGAAAAAAGAAAAGAACATTTGAACTGATTCTCACGCATTTTTCGCGATAGTGTAGGGTTCTATACCAAGCTATTATCCTTTCCACAAGGAACTATAAACAGGAGTTGTCTCCCTTGTAAGGAGCATAAAAAGGTTCTTCGATTTTGTTATCGATGCCCTTAAAAACAGATTTAAATAATGCAATAAATTTTCAATTCGTGCACAACACGCAACATGATATAAAACCACAGTACACTGTTTTAAAGCGATTGTCAATGCGGTTTATGCGGGAAACGGGATCATAAAACGGGTACAGTCCCTCCATACGATCTTGATAGATTCTACCGAGGGATAAGCGATAAATCATAATGAATGTGGGTATATTTATCTTTGGCTATGTATCTTTAAATAACTATACCAGTTCTGGAAAACTCAGAATTCAATAACGTTATTGAATTTGGTAACTGTTAACAAATTTGGTAACTTTAGGGTTATTGAATTTGGTAACTTAACAATTATTCAAGTCTTGGCACTTTTTACAAAAACTTGGCATTCTCTGAATACTTTAAAAAGGTGAAATAAATGATTTTCTAAAATTCTGCCTACGGATATCAAAATCCATCTATGGAAAACAAAATGACAAGGCTTTAACTGGAAGACCCATGCAATATCCCTATTTAAACCCTTATCTCATGAGTTACCGAATTTGGTAACCTTAGTAAAACTTTCTTATTTGGCCACAGATTTTCATAAAAATTTATATACATGTTGTTTACACTGTACAGCTTACAAAACATAAAAGAGATATTTGAAAATATCAAATCAAAATTTTTGCTAATTTTTGGTTGAAAATATAGGCAGAGTTACCAAATTCAATAACGTTATTGAATTCTGAGTTTTCCAGAACTGATACCATGCTATTAGTTTTCCACAAGGCACCTTATCCTTCGGGTATATCAGGAGTAGTCTCCCTTGCAAGGATTTAGTGCAAAAAGGACAAAACAGGGATCGGCACAATCGGAGCAATTCACTAATAAACTGAAATCGGAAATTGGTCTATGCATTAGTCGTATAAAAGTTACATTCGTTTTGTTATCGATGTGCTTTTCGATACACATTTATGCTCTTTATTTTTCTTAGATATGGTGTACTTGTACATGAGATACTATCTCATGTGTACACTTTGTTCAATTATTATTATCTAATTTTATTTAAATTCTAAAACCGACGGATTAACACCCACCATCGTAGTTTTGTCCCTAGTCATATTTGATATTACTGATTATTCGGATTTCGTTTGGTTTTATGCATTTTAACATTTTTTGAAATTATGGATTTCCTTTGTTTGGGTTCTAGATGGCCATACAGCTCATTAAAATTATTGCAGTTGGGGTTAACATATGTGTTATGGTCTCATGTTCATTTACTCCATATCCTTTCGTAAAATACGTAACGTACAACATGATACGACCCGACGGTACACGGGAGTGATTGTCAGTGTTGTTTAGGCGGAAAACGGGATTGACAGGTCACAAAATCATGAAAGTGAAAACGAGTAACAGTCACTCTGTTCGATCTTGCATCTTGATTTTTTTTAAACAGAAGTACCCAAAATTGCAGTTAATTTATCTTCTGCATATGGCCATTTCGACAACAAGACAACAAGTCCGATGACCGATCTATGCTGAGCACCCCATCAAAATGGGGGCTATTTCAATTTATTTTGAAAATGACACTCAGAAATTTTTCGTTTTTATTCGGTCTTCCAATTGTTTTGATATTATCTGCACTGATGAGACTTGTTGTCGAAATGGCCATATGCAGAAGATAAATTAACTGCAATTTTGGGTACTTCTGTTTAAAAAAAAT
>MJUU01031731.1:0-20975 GCA_002080025.1 Modiolus philippinarum | reverse complement strand
TATATATATATATATATATATATATTTGCGTTACCAGCAGAAATTCTATAGTTGTATCAAATTATCCTCTCTGGAAATTTCTCTTTTTTTCAAAAGAAAATATAGGCATCGCGATGAACGAAAGGGTTTAGATTGCAAGCGAAAAGACGTATACAATATTCAGTGAAAAAAATCATTGCCAGAACAGGTAACTCAATATTCAGAAAAAAAATAATAGAAGACAGAAACTAGAAAACTGTTATGCAAAACTCATCAATATATGCACCAGCTTCTCCCCATTGATTCCAGCAATGTATGATGTGCTAATTAAAGCTTAAATTTTTGTTGAGATTAAATTTTACATGTCACCTTGACCTTTAACCTACTGACCCAAAAATCTGTACCTCTAAAGCTTTCACCAATATATCAAATCCAGTCTGATGTTATGCTCCAAAAACCTAATTTCGGCACAAATTTTCAATTTATGCGAGGTCATGTGCCCTTGGCCTTTTACCAGATGACCCAAAAAATCAAAATTCTTCAATTCCTAATTCAGATGCTTTCATCTATATGTTTGATTCAAATCCGTTAAGGCATCTTGTGGTTGTACCTGGAAACCAATTTCGGACCAGAGTTTTCAATTTCTATTAGATAAGTGTGATCTTGACATTTGAATAAATGATCCTAAATTCAATATGTGTCCCCCTAAGGTCCGATGCTTCCATCTAAATAAGTTTCATTCAAATTCATAACGACAATTTGTAATTGTGCTCAGGAAACAAAATTCAGTTCAACTTCTAAATTTTCTGTTAGTACACGTGACTTTTGGCCTTTAAGCCATTGACTCAAACTCAACGGATGCCTTTTTATTTTTGAAGCTTTTGTCTATGCAAGTTTCATTCAAATCCACCACAGAATTCTAAAATAATGGCATGAAAACCAATTTTAGGCCCAAAGTTTCAATTTTTGTAGATACATGACCTTCACCCTAGTCCTACCGATTCCAGAATAGATAAGTGTTTTGCATACCTATCACGCTTTCTTCTGAATAATTTTCATTTAAATCCATAAAGGTATTTCTGAAACCAATTTTCGGCACAAATTTAAAATTGATGTGTGACCTTGACCTAGCATCGGTTTGAGCTTTATGCATTGCTAGATGTCGAGTAATGCCACATCCATATCACTAAGGATTCGGGATGTAAGTTCAATAAGTTCATGTTTTCGTATTCGTTGACATACTAACCAAAAACTAGAGGCTCACATGAACCTGTATCGCTCATCTGGTTGCTGGTTTTATTCATTGCCACAAAAGGACCACTCATTCATACTATAAATCAGTTCACCAGATGTTACATCAAACTTGGATAAGGTACAAATATATACAAACTTTGCAAGGGACCACCCAAAGACAATTGTAACCAAGTTTGGTTCCAATTGGCTCAGTAAGTTCAGAGGAGAAGACATTTAAATGCATTTCCCATAGGGTCCCTATGTTAAAACTATGTTCCACACTGGCGGCCATCTTGGATGAGGTACGAACGTAAAAATCACAAACTTTAAAGGGGACCACACAAGGATATTGTGACCAAGATTGGTTCAATTTGGCTTGGTAGTTTCAGATGAGAAGATCTTTCTATGCATTTCCCATAGGGTCCCTATGTTAAACTATGTTACCTGCTGGCGGCCATCTTGAATGAGGTATGAACATAAAAATACCAAATTCTCAAGGGGACCACCTAAAGACTATTGAAACCAAGTTTGGTTCCAATTGGCTCAGTAGGTTCAGAGGAGCAGACATTTGAATGCATTTCCCATAGGGTCCCTATTTTAAACGTGTTCCACGCTGGCGACCATCTTGGATGAGGTACGAACGTAAAAATCACAAACTCCGAAGGAATATTGTGACCAAGTTTGGTTGAATTTGGCTCAGTAGTTTCAGAGGAGAAAATCTTTGGATGCATTTCCCATAGGGTCCCTATGTTAAACTATTTTCTCTGCTGGCAGCCACCTTTAATGAGGTATGAACATAAAATCACAAACAATCAAGGGGACCACCAAAAGACTATTGTGATCAAGTTTGGTTCCAATTGGCTCAGTATTATCTTTGAATACATTTCCCATAAGGGTCCTATGTTAAACTATGTCCTGTGCTGACGACCATCTTGGATGAAGTACGAACATAAAAATCACATACTTTAAACGGGACCAGCCAAGGACAATTGTATCCAAGTTTGGTTCCTATTGGCTTATAGTGGTTTCAGAAGAAAACCTTTGAACGTATTTCCCATAGGGTCCCTATGTTAAACTATGTTCCCCGCTGGCGGCCATCTTGGATGAGGTACAACCACAAAAATCACAAACTTTAAAGGGGACCACCTGAGGACTATTATGACAAAATTTGGTCCACACTGGCTCAGTCGTTTCAGAGGAGAGGATCTTTGAATGCATTTCCAATAGGGTCCTATGTTAAACTATGTTCCCTAGTGGTGACCATATCGGATGAGATGCTAATCTGCTGGACATATGTAAAAATTGTAGTCCTGGAAAAGCTCAACACTTTTGTAATTCACATTTAACCTCCATCTCAAACAGTTTTTGAAATAAAAGTATAAATGTTAAAATCATGAAAATTCAAAGAAAAAAGGGCCCATAACTCCTATGTGGGTCATCAGATTTTCTTCAAAATTGCAGGAAATGTGGATCTTACTATGTTGACTATTTTTGTTATTTAAACATTACTTCTATCTTCTACCATTTTCAATATATAAGATTAAAAGTAACAAAAAACAACGAATATTTTACGGAAAAGGGGCAATAACTCCAAGACGGGTTATCGGATATTCTTCAAAATTGCAGGGCGGATAGATCTCATCATGTTGATCATTTTTACATCCGTCAGATTTTTGATATCTGTATCGGTTTTCGAGTAATTTGCAAAAAACGGCAATTTACCCCCTTTCTTCTATTTTTAGTAACAGTGGCCATGTTGTTTGGTCTACGGGCATAAAAATCACAAACTTAAAAAAGCATACCCTGGTGATGATTCAGGCCAAGTTTGATTAGTATTGCCCCAGCAGTTTCAGAGGAGAAGATCTTTGAATAAAAGTTAACGGACGGACGGACGACGGACGCCGAGTGATGGCAAAAGCTCACATGGCCTTTGGCCATGTGAGCTTTTGCTCAAAAATCAAAAGAGTTGCAAGTTTCATTAAAATCCATAAAGCATGCTAAAGTTATGATCCAGAAACAAAGTTTCAAAATTTTATAATTCTGTATAACTGTAAGACTTTGACCTTTTACCTACTGACCCCAAAATCAATATGCATCTTTCTAACTACTGATGCCTTCATCTGTAAAAGATTTATTTAAATTAATAAAGGCGTTGTAAAGTTATGCTCCAGAAACTAAAGTGCTTCAGACATACATATCACATGACAGCCAAACCACATCATCTATGACTCTATTCTCTGCTGGTAAAGCCTATGTTAAAGGGTTTCATTTTCAAACTATGTAAAAAAAATTATGTCATATGGTCGAAATTTTAACTTTTTCCCCTACTGTTTTATTAGCACCTCATAAGTAGCAAGTTCATGCCATGTTTCGTTTTAATTTCCATAGGGTCTAATTATGGGGGCAACTGAGCACAAAACAGTGCTTTTTCTTTCCCTTAAACAGTTAACACAAAAAAGGACAGATAACGCCAAATGGCCCAAAAACAGTTAACAACAAACTTATTTTACCATAAACATTAAACAACTGACTGAAAATGACCAAAACACATTAACAGAAAAGGTCTTGACCCCCTCCCTGCAGACAGCCATGTTGGATAATGGATCAGCACAAAAGTAACAAAAGTGACAGCACCTCATAACTAACATTCATGCCATGTTTAGTTTAAATCCAATCTGCAGTTCACTAGAATATCTTTGTATGCATTTCTCCTTAGGGTCAAATGTTAAATAAAGTCACAGCTCCGGTGGTCGTCAGATGACACGTCGGCACAAAGTAACAACACTAGGTCAGCAATTTTCAAGTATCATTCATGCCATGTTAAGTTCAAATCCATTTGGTGGTTCTCAAGACGATCTCTGTATATGAAAAGTGGAATTAACCAAAATGCAGAGAAACTGTTTTGGTTAGCAAAATCGGGTTTCGCTGTCTGTAAAGCTAGGTTTCCTGACAAAAACAATGGGTTTTCTGGACTAAGCTCGACTTTAGTACTGCAAATGTGAGTTTCAATGCTCAGCATTCAATGGGTTTCTGAATCTAAACCTAAGTTTCCTCGAGCAGATGTAGGTTTTCCTCACCATAACCGGGTTTCGCTCTGAGAAACTAGCCTGTTTTGGTCAGAGAAACCTGGTTTTTATGCCAGAAAACTCGACTTTCCAGTAGCAAATGGTAGTTTTCCTGTAAAATTACAAATAGGGATGAGGGTTCTATGAACTACTGAAGCTAAACCCCAGTTTCCTCGTGCAAAGAATGGTTTTAGACAGCGTTTTTATTTTCTCATAGGAAATACATAATAGGCTGATCGCTAATTTTGATTGGTCAATTTTCCGAACTCGCTTTGTAAAGATGTGAAATAAAAAACGGTAAACTTTATTCAACTCGGGGCAATGTAATGATAAAACTTTCGGGGTTAATTTTTAATTTTATAATTAATTGCAAGTTAACTTAATCAAAATATCTAAAAGGAAAAATATTCCAACCAATGAAAATTAAGCTTACTTATTCAGTTATGATAATGGACCAATCAAATTCAGTAATCTGCCTATTATGTATTTCCTATGGGAAAATTAAATGGTCGTCTGAAACCCACATTTACAAGAGAATACTGTGATTTAGCTTCAGAAATTCACTAGATCCACAGCCTTCTATGAAATTATAGAGAAAAAACTACTATTTGCAACAGCTAAGTAAGTATAGTGCAGTAAACCTAGGTTTCCTGAGCAAACCCAGGTTTCAGTAAAGCGAAACACGGTTTCGGTGAGGAAAACCTACATTTGCTTGAGGAAACTTGGGTTTAGCTTCAGAAACCTATTGGATGCTGAGCTTTGTATGAATTTCTGAGAGGAAACTCACATTTGCTGTACTAAACTCGAGTTTAGACCAGGAAACCTAGCTTTACAGACAGCAAAACCCAGTTTTGCTAACCAAAACCGGGCTTCTCTGCATTTTGGTAAATTTTCGCTTGCCATATCTGTATGCATTTCCCATGTCAAGTGTAAAAACATAGTTCACCGCTTGAAGCACTGAAGGATGACAGATCAACAAGAAAGTAACAACAATTGGTCAGAACAAAAATATCATTTTAATATGCTATGTTTGGTTTAAATCAATTCCGTGGTTCTATTGTAGATCTTTGGAATTGCATTTCACAGCGGGTCCAATATTAAAATTTAGTTCCCCGCTAGCTGCTAGATGAGGTATCAGCACCAAAGTTACAATACTTTGGAAGTACATCATAGGTATCTCTTGTGCCAAGTTTGGTATAAATTCATTCAGGGGTTCTCTAGAAGATCTTTGTATGCATTTCCAATGTTAAAAAACCATGGCAGTAAAATATAAAATACCAAAGGAACAAAGCACGAGATAACATTAATCAAGTCCAGAGACAAGATAAAAGTAAGAACAGAATTATTCCTACGAATAATTTTTTATACAAAATTAGAATAAAGAACACAAAGCTTTGTACTTTTTGTAATTCTTGTGAACATATTTTTAGCTCGCCGGGACGAATGTCCGGAGAGCTATTGTCATACCCCCGATGTCGGCTTCGGCGTCGTCGGCGTCAGCAAAACTTTAACCTGGCTTGTGGAATGGAGACATGAATAGCTAGGATGTTGATATTTGGTATGTGACTTTCTTGTGATGAGAGCTTTCTTCTGGTACTATACTTGTAGACATTTTGACCTCGACCTTGCCCTTAGGGCAATTTAAAAAAAAACCTTAACCTTGCCTCTAAAAGGTATGCTTTTAGTGGTAGGGTGTTCATATTTGGTATGTACCTTCCTTATGATGAGAGCTTTCTTCTGGTACCATTCTTGTAGACATTTTGACCTTGACCTTGCCCTGAACTTTAACCTTGCCTCTAGAAGGTTAGCTTTTAGTGGTAGGGTGTTCATATTTGGCATGTAATTTCCATATAGTGAGAGCTTTCTTCTGGTACCATACTTGTAGACATTTTGACCTTGACCTTGCCCTGAGGGCAATTTTTAAAAAAACTTTAAATTAAGTTGTTTAGTGGCAGGGTGTTCATATTTGGTATGTGACGTTCTTTTGATGAGAGCTCTCTAATGGTACCATATTTGTAGACATTCTGACCTTGACCTTGCCATGAGGGCAACTTTTAAAAAAACTTGAACCTTGCTTCTAAAATTAAATTGTTTAGTGATATTGTGTACATATTTGGTATGTAACATTCTTGTGACGAGAGCTTTCTGATGGTACTATAGTTGTAGACATTTTGACCTTGATGTTGCCCTGAGGGCAATTTTTAAAAAACCTTAAACTTGCTTCTAGAATTAAGTTGTGTATTGATAGGGTGTTTATATTTGATATGTGACTTTCTTGTGAATAGAGATTTGTGCATTGAGGTTACTGGAATCCCCGACGAGCTATGTTGTCTTATGACAACTCTTGTTTATGATTGCATTTTTACTAAACAAATTTATGTAGAATTTGTTTAGGAAGCTTTACCGAATCTTAAATTGTATAAAAAGCAAATGTTGTTAGGCTATACAGATGAATCTTTATTATTAAATATTATATTAATCATTGCAAAAAAAAACTATATTTACAAGTGTAAATTATATGAAATTCTTCCATGTATAAATGCTCTGAAGTTTAAAATAAAGAGATATATGGAGCTTGAAATATATATTGCAGTTCAAAATAAACAACTAACAAAAACAGAAAATTTTTGGTCCCCTTTGAATATTATTTTTGAAGACCGGAATTAGAATAGTATTTTATCAATCGCAATCCATACAACAGAAGTAAGCTAAGTGGTACTTTTTTCTTCCAGTTTGTTTATTCCATTTATTAATTGATTTTTTCATTTCTCAATTATTGAATATTTTAAGAAAGGAAGTAATATGCGATAGCTGTCTAGTGTGAGTGAATGAGTTTGTGTGTGAAGGTTATTTGCTTAAAATGTTTCTTGTCTTTAGTGTAAATTCAATATTAGGGAAATTATAAAATTATGTAGTCAGTATTAAAAAATTATTTATATGTCTCTGGTTTTACCATGGTCATGGTGAACCAGAATTTTTTGTAAAAGCCCGTCTATATGAAAAAATAAACAAAAAAAAGAACACCAGAAGATGGAAGACCAAAGACACCAGGCCAACACACACAAAAACACTACAAATACAACATTCAAAACTAAAGCACTAACAGTGTGAACTCTTCAGAAAAAAAAAGGAGACATCAGGTGCTCCCAAAGGGTTAGCATGTCCACTGCTCTGTATACTGGTGAGAACCCATCACACTGTCACTGGGTCAATCCAGAATAAAATCAGAATCTGCAAAGCTAAATCTGGGAAGACATTATGACAGGACAGCCTATCTACGTTATAGTAGGTAGAAGATATATAGCCAGTAAAAATCGACTGAGCTTACAGAATATCTCTTTAGCTCATTCGGTTAGGTGGCTGGCTGAAGTGCGAGAGGTCCCGGGTTCGATCCCCGGAGGTGATCATTGCCATTTTGCAAGGAGATTCATGCTCTGCGGTTACATTTGGCGCCAAGCTAAAAAACCTACTGTGGTTAGATGGAGCTAACCAGGGTTTGTGTGTTGATAGTCATGCATAGCAGGTATGATGACTCTCAAGGTAGGGGAAGTGTGACAGGACAGCCTATCTACGTTGTAGTAGGTAGTAGACATATAACGAATGGTAAATTAGATACTAAAATTTATAATAAAAGGGACGATTTTTCTTTTCCCATAGTTAATTATCCATTTCTGGATGGCGATGTTCCATTAGCGCCAGTATATGGTGTTTACATATCTCAACTTGTTCGATTTGCTGGAGTGTGTAATAACGTTTGCGATTTTAATGAACGGAATCTTTTCATAACTGAATAAAGGGCTACGTCGAGCGCAGCATGATACGACAGCAGCATGTCGACCACTGAAATTTGAACAAGTGTAAACTAAAATGAATGTGGACACAGTAATTTGCTGGACACAATAAGGACCTTGACACATAAATTAACTGGACACAAACTAGTGAAAATAAAAATTAGCCCTTTTAATCCCTTATTACTAGAATATTGTAATAGCTTAGAAATTCTGCTGACTACCATTAAGAGAAATCCAAAGAAAAAAACTCAGGTTGAAATCCAATGAAAAATAAAGATTTCACATATTTTGAAATATTGCAATTTGGCCCCTTTGACCCATTATTGCTTGGAAACCGAAGAGCAACGCAAAATATACTGCTATATTACTGAAAGCTTACAATGAGAATAATTCAAAGATAAAAATCTCATCAAAATCTAATGAAAAATAAAAACATCACATATTTCTAATAATTGCAATTTTGGCCCCTTTGACTCCTTATAGCTCGGAAACGGTAAGAGCTACACCAAACCCGTTGACATACTACTAAAAGCTTACATTGGGTGAATCCAAATAAAAAAATCCCATCAAAATCTGATGTAAAATAAAGATTTTGAATATTTCTAAAAATTTCAATTTTGGCCCCTTTGACCCCTAATAGCTCAGAAACGGTAAGAGCTACGCCAAATCCGTTGGCATACTACAGAAAGCCTTCAGTGAGAGGAATCTAAAGAAAAAAATCCCATTGAAATCGGATGAAAAATAAAAATTTTAGGTAATCCGCATGTTTGCAAAATTTGCCCCATTAGGCCCTTCATAGCTCGGAGAAGAAACAAGTTATCAAAAATCTAATGATGCAGCGCTATGTTAATTTTTCATAAAGAATCCACTGCAAAAAACTGCATCAAAATCGGACTATAAATTAAAAAAAAATTTCAAATTCGCCCCTTTTGGGCCCCATTTATCTCATGAACGGTACATGCTATGTGAAATCCGTTGGCATACTACTGATTAGGGACCGACCATTTAACTTGAAGGGGGGGGTATGGTTTTTTTTTCTGGACAGAAAACTTTAGCTCATTTATTTATTTTTTTAACTAGTACAAACAAAATATTTTTTTTGAAAATAAACATTATTTTTTGGGGCAGAAAGCCCCATTCAGAATATTTTTTTCATCACTTTTGCAGCCAAGAAATTTTTTTCACATAAAATCAGAATCAGAATATTTTTTTCGAAAAAACCATAGCCCCCCCCCTCAGGTTAAATGGTCGGTCCCTTAAAAATTTCCTCAGGAGGACACTGAAAGAAACCCCATCAAAATCCGATAAATAATAAAGATTCTACAGTCAAATATGTGAAAACATCAAATTTCACCCTTTTTGGCCCCTTTTTTTTAAAACGGGTGGGGACACAATGACCAAAACTAAGCCAAGCCTTCCTTCTGTACCAAGGAACATTGTGTTAAAATTTCATAAGGATTGGTCAACTGAAACTAAAGTTATTGACCAAAAACAAAAGTGTCTACATACGACGACAACGACAACGACGCCGACGACAGCACCATACCATTATACTTTGCGGTCGTATAAAAACTGTTACATCAGGGTTTTCGTTATCACAAACTAGTTAAAACCTTTACTAAATTTTATCATCGATAGAAAGACTTAGTTCATAAATACAATGCAACCTGTAAACATCTAATCAAGGCTGGTATTTCACATCCCTTATTTTACGGTAATGTTTTACATAAGAGTAAAAAATACTTAAACTCGCCTAACAAACTTATAAAACCTTTAAATCGTCTAATTCATAAGGGTTATAATTACGGTATTGTCGTCAAGTCATTACGTATGGCCTTCCTTGGTATTTGCATTTTAACCAAACACATTCTAAATTTCTAAAATCTGTATTGCATGGACACGGGTTATGTATTCCGGTATATGCATGAAATCATTATCCTAAACTCCTCACAGGAAGGGATCTTGGTGGAAGCTGTATACTGAGGGTACATAACTTACTTTGTCTGTTGGTAATGGGTCTGGAGCTGGCATGTCAGTTAATTGCTAGTAGTCTCTTGTGATTTCATGTTTATGTCCGTATATCTAGTTCTTTCAGTTTCATTTTTCACAATTGATTCAGTCCTGTTGCCAACTGAATTTTACTGTTGTTACGATTGTTTTTTGATTTATCACATTGGCTGTAGGGGGAAGGTTTGGGCCCAATAAAACTAGTTTAACCCCACCGCAGCAGGTTTGCGCCTGTCCTAAGTCAGGAAATTTATTAAGCCTTTGTGTGTCTTGTCTTTTTTCTAGTTAGTTTACTTTATGTCTATAGGAGTCTAGGATGATGTTTATTTCGCTGAACTTGATTACTCTTTATTCAGGGGCCTACTCCGACCTACCGTTGGGTGTGAGGTTTTCTCACCGTTCATTGAAGATCTTATGGTGGCTTTGAGTTGTTATTACTCCCCTTTGGGTCGTTGTCTCTTTGACACATTCACCGTTTCCCTTCTTTTTTTTCTATATAGCCAGTAAAAATTGACTGAGCTAACAGAATATTTCTTTAGCTCATTCGATTAGGTGCCTGGCTGAAGTGCGAGAGGTCCCGGGTTCGATCCCAAGAGGTGACCGTTGCAGTGACACCCTATACATATCTATGATCAAGGACGTATAATGTCTCATTATAAGTCCTTGCTATGATATACAAATTAAATTTACTGCTGGAAGCCATGTGTTACTAAAGTAACTACAGTTAGTCAGACTTTACAAGTATCATTCATGCCATTCATACCATTCAACAGTTCTCAAGAAGTATGTATTTCCCCATAAGAGTCCAATTTTAAAACAATGTTCACCACTGGTGGCAATGTTTATTAAAGTTTTGGCACCAAAGTGACAACACTTGGTAAATACCTCACAAGCATCATTGATTCAAACAAATCCCTGGCACTCTATTAGAAGACCTTAACAAATTGTTTGAAGGAAAAGTTCACAATTTGGTGAGGGATGCAAAGTAATGGCAAAGGCAAAAGCTTGTCCTGGCATACAACCAGGCGAGCTAAAAATATAAGAATAACTAGACATTGGAGAGATGGCAGCCATCTCTGTGGGCCCCGCTGTAATATAAGTGCAAATTTAAGTGTGTGTGGACACAATACAGGTGTGGACACAGTACAAGTGTGGACACTACACAAGTATGGACACCATCATATTATCAAGATATCAACAGAATGTATGCAATAATCTGACCTTGAAGACAAAGGTCAAGGTCAAAGGTCACCAATCATGGTTCATGACACATCGTCTTGAAGTGATCTATCTACATGCAAAATATCAAAAGCCTATCTCAAAAGACAAAAAAGTTATAGCCCGGACACGACTTTGTAACGGACAGATGGACTATAGGGCGTCCGCCACTATGTGGCGGGGCCCTTATTAAATATGCCGACATACCAAAGCAAATAGAAACCATTTCAAAATTTGGCAGTAAACTTAGATGAATGGTATTATATTTGAAAAGTTTTTGAGCAACTCTCTTAGAAACATACAAAGTTCCTGACCAAATGTGTAAAAGCAACATGTTTTCTTCTTCCTTGTATAGAAAGTACAAAGGATATTCCCATTTCATTATTTCATTAATAACAATAGTTCTCAGACTTCTATATATCAAGGGCAATAGAAAACATGAATATATGGATTTACAATTGAACCAATCAAAAATTGCAACATGGTGGGGAAATTTTTAAAACATTTTGTAATTCTGTTAGGGAATTTTTTATAATATCTTAACTTAAATTTAATTAATATTTTTACATAAATAGTTCTTAACCTATTTTTTATCATGTAAGCAAGTCATGTTGTTTAATTTTGTTTTTTATCTCCTTTTTAATCCTCTTTCAACTTGTAACTTATTTGTCAGTTCTATATTAAAGAAAGCTGCCATGAAATTTATTTTATTATTTTAACTTCCGTTTGGAGTTAATCTTGTTATGAGGTATTTTTATTATTTTTATCTCTGTTCTCAAACATTTTAAAATCTGATAATTTGATTACTGTATCAGTCCAAAGTTTTCACATCTTCCTTAAAGATGTTTTGTTGTTTTGTTGTTTATTATTATGGTTACTTCTCAGACAGAATTTCATTTTTAATACTGTGCCATCTATTGTCACTGGCATGGTTATACAGCAACAGTTTTACGATCATTTCATCTAAGAAATGAGGAGTAACATTTTCAGTATACTCTGAGGAAATGACCAGGCTGACATTTACTATAAATATATTTGAATCAGAACCCAACATTATTTGCAATTTGACCTTATGAGGACTTGAGCAAATCAGGCTGAGCCTACTAAAAAATCTCATGTTTTTTGTTAAAACAACTAGTACTTTATTTTTTGTGGTGCTCAGGTCAAGTTATTTATTTGGTTGACCTCTTTATGTTCAATTTTCTGATTTTCTTCTTTTGGCTTTGCTAAAGTATTCATTTACTCCAATGTCTATGATGATACACACATAAATACTGTTAGAACAGTTCCTGAAATCCTGGTCTCAGATATTCCAAAAGAATAATATTTACCAAAATCTCCAACCCTGGGTTTCTTTCCCAGATCCTTATATTGTTTAATACAATGTGCTTGTTACACACCACAATTAAAACTGATAATCAATTCAGTGTTTATCTTAAAATCTCCCATTGACAACATGCATGTAATCCATGTTCAAACTTCAGTGGTGAACATTTTGGATTTGACTGACAAATAAAATTTTTTCTGATCACCTTGGAACTGTCTGCAACATTCTGATTAAAACAGGATAAAACAGCAGTTTTTAATCCAAAGGGTCTTGTAAATAAAAATAGTAATTGTGCCTTAAATGATATTCCCATCCCCACAATTTTCTGGTGACATAAGTCTGAAATCACTTTACTGTGAACCCTAAATACTTGGAATAAATGTTAAGATAGGATATTTAAAGGACATTTTGAAGACATTTAATTTTGTTTGAAGAAATGAACATTAGAGTTTATGGAATAAATGCACATGAGAACATCTATTAAAGTAAAACAAAGTAATAGAGCAACACTTTTATTTTTGTTCTGCACATGAAACCCAAAAATCAGAAGGAATTTCAGAAACTTTTAAGGGGAATAACTAAAGATCCACTTACCTTTTTACTCTAATACTGTGTTCACACTGCACTTTCATCGCGCATTCAATGCGTATTAAATCTAGATTAAGCATTCACATCTAAATATATCTGGATTGAATCTAGATTGAATGCCCATTGCCATCGCGTGATCAAACCACCTCTGGTAGATGGTTTGATCGCGCGATGAATGCGTATTGACTTAATCTGGATTATGTATGAACACTCAATCTGGATACATCGCGCAATGGATTTTGTGCGCAGACTCCGTGCTATATATTTAAGGTCAACAGTATGTTCCCATTTATTTATTTTGCAGGATTATTTTTTTAAGTTTGAATCAACATCATACTGCATACCATTTGAAATACCTGGCATTGCCGCTTTCAAATTCAATGCAAATGGTAATTGTTCGTTGTTGGAATGCGCAACCGTTTCTTCTCACCAATTTAAAAAAGCACGCCTTAAATCAAAGTAAAATACTGAAGTTGGAGTGAAATTCTTTCTATTTTCATGTTTACATATTATTATTTTTACATATATTATTTATAGAAAATATACATGTGTACACATAAAACATGTAAAAGGATGTTGAAATGTGGAAAAGATGTGGATGCACAATGTAGATTAACTACGCGATCTGAAAGTGTAATGTGGACAGGTAATGCGCATTCATTGCCCGATGAGTGATCGTGAGTGATCGTGCGATCAATCTAGATTGAAAATACACATTTCAATGTGAACACGGTATAATTAAACTTGGAATGAGTTTTGTGTCAATAACTCATTTACCAAGTTTGAAGACTGTATTTGGTTTAATAGATGCTATTGGTCAATAACTTAAAGTTGTTAAATTTTTACATTTTTAAAAGAAATAACTCCAGAACAAGTTAGAACTTTGAACCCAAAATTTAACTTGACTTCAGTTTTGTGGTAAACAACTGAATTATCAAATTTTAAGACAGTATCTATTTCTGTCATAAAATGAAAACCCCAAAATTCTCCAAATTTCAAAGTGTCAAGGGACATAATTTCAGTCCTAGTTCAACATTAAACCTGACAGGAGTTTTGTGGTATCTAACTTCATTCAAAAGTTATCAGTCAGAGACTCAAAAATTTACAAAATTTCGAAATCATGACAATAACCATTAAACTTTTTAAAGAACAATTGCAAGAGTAGAAAAACAACCTTGGTGTTTAAAACTGTGTGAAATAAAATTTATTTTGAAAACTTTGGGAAAAAAAGATGGCACAAAAATTTCACTGTTCACGGTAACTTATAAATTTTAGAATAGTGGAATATGCAGATTCAATATTTTTTGGCGTCCATGAGTAGTTGATTTCATGCTACTCAGAACTGAATCTGAAATGCTTCCCTGAAATGAAACCACAGTAACTTCACTATATTCCGTTCTTTGAGGGATTTGAAATGTGTCAACGAAATATATATATATATGGTGGAAATTACTCAAAATTTTTAATACCATGGAAGAATTCAGAAATTTTATTGGTGTTCCAGGCCCACATAGCTAGATACAGGTTGTGTTACAAATAAACTCACTAACCAACTTAGTTTTTCTTACAATGGGACTTTATTTTTATTTCTTTTTGTATTCTTGGCTTATAAATATTATGTTGTCAAAATTGGTTGCATATTTGACATTTAACTCATCAGCCTAGATTTCATGGGATAACTTTCTTAACTTCGCCAAATAATAACAATCTTTAAATTACATTACTTCAGTGCTGACAATTCATTACATCACAAAGTAATACATGCATATCATTTTAATATAAAATATATTTACATAATTTTACGCAAAGCACAATATTAAATGTATATCAATATATCTAAGAAGTCATAAGAGACATAGTTTGCTTCCTGAAGTCAATCTCTATAACCTTAAGACATGTCAGCTGTAGAAATGGTAAACATCTTGTTTTTATGTTAGATAGTCCTGTATCTATATCTTTCAAAGCAAAATCTGAAAAAAAAGGAAATTACAATAAACAAAACATGTATTAGTAATGGTGCAGTACACAATATACAGCTATTTTGTGTGTATGCGTGCGTGTGTGAATGGGTACGTGCATGTTTTTTTTTTTTTTATTTCCAAGTTTCAAAGGCCTTTATTTCACCTTTTAACCTAATACTGAACTGAGTTTTATGGTCGGTATATATTTCGTCGACACATTTCGACAAATTTCGGTAATCAAGAGTATCCAAGGATAGAAGTTAAACTATTATTTTTAACACAAGTTATTGGTTGGTAAGCTTTGGCAAACATAGAAGAATGTCGTAGGGAATATTTTTGACACAGAAACCATTTTGATTTCATATAGAATCTTACATCATAAAGGATTTATCAAATCTGACACCTGTGTATTACCTTCAGCGTTTTGTAGGAGTTTCAATCCTTTCAGTGAGGCATAATGAAGTTTCAAAAACACAACAAGGGCTACACATAGCTTTGTATCCCACCACTACAAATACTGAACTCCATGTACATGTTTTTGTCTTCTCTATATTAATTTGATGATTTTCAAATTCAAAAAGGGGCATAACTAATGAAGAATGTTCGATCAAGACTCATCTTTAAACTCTCTTGAGGCATCCCTGAGCTGAAAACAACTGTATAAATATTATCCAAATCCAATGAGAAATAAATTTGCTAGATTGCTTCCAAGCATATTTTGCTGATTTTCAAAGAAATAAAGGGCAAACTCCTGCAAAAATAGTAGACCAGGACTCATCTTTAAACTCGATTAAGTCATCCTTGAATTAAAGCTACTTTATAAATATTATCTAAATCCGATGAGAGTTGGAACTAGAGGCTCAGAGACTGAGCCTGTATCGCTCACCTGGCAAAATGCTTCTACACAATGCATGACTAAAAATGATGTTTTCTTACCAATGGGGTCAAATGTTTAGCTATGTTCTTCATTAGCACCTGTCTTTTTGTCTGATCCTATTGAAATGAATAATTTTTGCACAGGACCTTTTATACATTTAGTTAAATTTACTTGATTAGTTTTAGAGATGATGATTATAAGGATGGTTAACTCATTCCTGGCTCTAATGTTAAACAATGTTCTGCACTGGAGGCCATCATTTTTTGTTGGATAAAAATTAAATGAACAATTTTTGTAAAATACCTTCCATACAACCTTACTGTAAATATTGGTTGAATTTGCTCCAGTAGCTTCAGAGGAAATAGCAAATATATGCTTTTCCCATAGGTCCCATGTTTTAAAACTATGTTCTGCACTGGCGACCATGTTTTTTTGCAGATAGGAAAAATTTCAGCAATTTACATAAAGGACCTTCCATTCATCACTCCTGTAAAGTTTGGTTCAATTTGCTTCAGTAGCTTCAGAGCAGATAGCAAATACATGCTTTTACCATAGGGTCTCATGTTAAACTATGTTCCGCGCTTGCGGCCATGGTTTTTAGCGGATTGGAAGAATTTCAGTAATCTATGTAAAGGACCTTCCATACATTATTCCTGTAAAGTTTGATTCAATTTGCTGTAGTAGCTTCAGAGGCGATAGCAAATATATGCTTTTCCCATAGGGCTCATGTTAAACTATGTTCTGTGCTGACAGCCATTTTTTTTGGCGCAAAAAATTTCGTTAATCTAAGAAAAGAACCTTCCATACATCATTCCTCTAAACTTTGATTCAATTTGTTTCAGTAGTTTCACAGGAGTTAGTCAATATATGCGTCTTCTCATAGGGACCAATGTTAAACTATGCCCTGCGCGGCAGCCATGTTTTTTTGCGGATTGAAACAATTTCAGCAAACTAAGTAAAGGACCTTCCATACATCATTCCTGTAAGTTTGGTTCAATTTTCTTCAGCAGCTTCAGAGGAGATAGCAAATATATGCTTTTCCCATAGGGTCCCATGTTAAACTATGTTCTGCGCTGGCGGCCATGTTTTTTGGCAGATCGGAAAAATTTCGGCAATCTAAGTTAGGGACCTTTCATACATCATTCCTGTAAAGTTTGGTTCAATTTGCTTCAACAGCTTTAAAGGAGATAGCAAATATATGCTTTTCCCATAGGGTCCCATGTTAAACTATGTTCTGCGCTGGCCGCCATGCCTTTTTTGTGGATTGGAAAAATATCGGCAAATCTAAGTAAAGGACCTTCCATACATCATTCCTATTAAGTTTGGTTCATTTTTGTTCAGTTGTTTCAGAAGAGATAGACAAAATGTGCATTTTCCCATAGGGTCCCATGTTAAACTATGTTCAGCCCTGGCGGCCATGTTTTTTGGCAGATCGGAAAAATTTCGGCAATCTTTGTGAAGAACTTAGCATACATTATTCCCTTAAAGTTTGGTTAAAATTGGTCTGGTGGTTTCAGAGGAGATAGCAAAAATGTGAAAAGTTTATGGACGAAGACAACGGACGACGGACGCCAAGTAATGGCAAAAGCTCACATGGCCTTTGGCCAGGTGAGCTAAAAATGTGAGCATAGCTCACTAAAATACATACCCCCTGCTCCCCCATTTGATTCAAGAAATAAACTAGAAAAATGTGAGCAAAGCTCACTAAAATCATACTCCCTGCTCCCCCTAAACTAAAGGCTCACATGAGCCTGTATTGCTCACCTGGTAACTGGTTTTATTCATTGTCACCAAGAGACCATCCATTAATGGCATTATTATCCATACTATACATCAGTTCACCAGATGTTACAGTTTCTGACATACATACTTAAGTCAAAAGCTTTGAAGGAAACCACCCAAGGACTATTGTGACCAAGTTTGGTTCCCATTGGCTCTGTAGTTTCAGAGAAGATCTTTGAATGCATTTCACATAGGGTCACTATGTTACACTATGTTTCCCCCTGGCGGCCATCTTGGATGAGGTATGAACATAAAAATCACACACTTTAAAGGCGACCACCAATGGACTATTGTAACCAAGTTTGGTTCCAATTTCCTCAAAATTTCAAAGATCTTTAAATACATTTCAGATAGGGTCCTTATGTTAAACTATGTTCTTGGCTGGCGGCCATCTTGGACGAGGTATGAACATAAAAATCACAAACTTTGAAGTGGATCACCAATGGACTATTGTGACAAAGTTTGGTTCCAATTGGCTCATTAGTTTCAGAGAAGATCTTCGAATGCCTTTCCCATAGGGTCCCTATGTTAAACTATGTTCCCCGCTGGCGGCCATCTTGGATGAGATGCGAACCTGCTGGACATCTGTAGAAATTGTAGTCCTCATTAAGCTTAACACTTTTTTCAATTCAAACTCTGTCACAAATAGTTTTTGAAATAAAAGTAAAAACATATAAAAATCGTGAAAATTCAACAAAAAAGGGGCTATAACTCCTATATGGGTCGTCAGATTTTTTTCCAAAATTGCAGGACATGAAGATTTTATTATGCTGACCATTTTTGTAATTTAAACTTTACACCTATCTGTTATTTTCAATAATTAAGACCAAAAGTAACAAAAAAAACAGAAATTTTGCAGAAAAAGGGCAATAACTCCAAGACCGATTGTGGGATATTCTCCAAAATTGCAGGGTGGGTAGATCTCATCATGCTGATCCCTTTTACCCCCATGTCAGATTTTTGATATCTGTAACGGTTTTTGAGTTATTTGCAAAAAAAAATTTACCCCTATGTTCTATTTTTAGTAACAGGGGCCATGTTGTTTGGTCTACGGACAAAAAAATCAAACTTTAAAGTGCATACCCTGGTGATGATTCAGGCCACGTTTGGTTAATATTAGCCCAGTAGTTTCAGAGGAGAAGATCTTTGAATAAAATTTAACAGACGGACAGACGACGGACGCCGAGTGATGGCAAAAGCTCACATGGCCTTTGGCCAGGTGAGCTAAAAAAATGATCAAATCAAATTTTCAAATAGATGATGTACAAGGGCAATGTATATTTAACATTTTGTGATAGTTTCAATAAATTTCACAAGTACCCTATGGCGGACGGACAAGCGAACGAACGGACGGAAGGACACCATGATCACTATATACCACCCGCTAAATCAGGGGGTATAAAAATCCAGAAAAATAACATCAAATCATATCAAATTTTTAAATAGATGGTGCACAATGGCAATAAGTACTGAACATTCTGTGAAAGTTTCATTGAATTCCACTAAGTGGTCTAGGAGGAGTTGGTGTCACAAAACGTGTACCCCTACTGCAGACGGACAAAACGAACGGACACCATGATCACTATATACCACCTGCTAAAGTGGGGGGGTATAATAAATTTGCTAGAGCATTTACAAGAATATTCTGACGATTTTCAAAGTTAAAAGGAGGCATAACTCCAGGACTGATCTTAAAACTCTCTTGAGGCATTCTTGATCTAAAGTAACTGCATAAATATAATCAAAACAAGATGTGTTTGAGAAACACTATCCCCCCGGTAGCAACCATGTCTACAATAAACATGAGGTTGCACACATTGTCGTGCTAGGTATACCCCCACTCGTTGAAATTAAGAGGCCCAGCAGTAGCTGAGAAAAGTTTGACAAAAATTTTCACTATGTCCAATAAAGGGAAAAATGGCCTAGTCCCACCAAACAGGAAGTTGATATCATAAGGTAACCAAAAATGACAGACAACACATTCCCCCTATATATAAAGTCAAATACAAAATTTGATATAAATTGGCCCAACAGTAGCTGAGAAAAGTGCGACAAAAAATTTTCACTATGTTCAATAAAGGGAAAAATAACTAAGTCCCATCAAACAGGAAGTTGATATCATAAGGTGACCAAAATGGCAGACGACACATTCCACCTATATATAAAGTCAAATACCAAATTTGAAATAAATCGGCCCAGCAGTGGCTGAGAAAAATGCAACCAAAATTTTCACTATGTTCAATAAAGGGAAAAATTACTAAGTCCCGCCAAACAGGTAGTTGAAGTCATAAGGTGACCAAAATGACAGACGACGCATTCCCCCTATATATAAAGTCAAATACCAAATTTGAAATAAATCGGCCCAGCAGTAGCTGAGAAAAGTGTGACAAAGTTTGGACGGATGAACGGAAGGATGGATGGACGGACAGACAAGGGTATTCCAATATACCACCCACTCACGAGTGGAAGTATAAAACATAGGTAATCAACGATTACAAAGTTTGCCTCGTTGTGGAACTTTGTCGCAGCAACCCAATTTTGCCTGGATGCTGACCTACCATCAGAGATGCATGCACATGCAAGGTTAGATGATCCTACCATGTACAGTGACTGAGATATCAACTCGGACGTAAACTTGAATGTAAGTCTCTCAAGCGGAAAATATACAGTCAAACCTGTCTTATGTGATCTTCCAAGGGAACCTCAAAATAGGGTCACATAAGACAGGAGGTCTCTTAATACAGGTTCAATTTACAAAGAAAGCACTATGAAACGACAATAAGATTAGAGTCATATAAGACAGGTTTTTGCTTAAAAGGGGTGGTCACTTAGGCAGGTTTGACTGTAGGTCAAAGTGACCTAATCTGACCTGGATGCTGACCTCCCATCAGAGATGCATGCACATGCAAGGTTAGATGATCCTACCGTGTACAGCGACTGAGATCTGAACTCGGACGTAAATTTGAATGTAAGTCACTAAAGCGGAAAATATAGGTCAAAGTGCCCTAATTTTGGCGGGATGCTGACCTCCAATCAGAGATGCATGAACATGCAAGGTTAGATGATCCTACCATGTACAGTGACTGAGATCTGAACTCGAACGTAAACTTGAATGTAAGTCAGTCAAGCGGAAAATATAGGTCAAAG
>MJUU01031730.1:16232-30381 GCA_002080025.1 Modiolus philippinarum | reverse complement strand
CACATTGGTCGCATTTTCACTTTCAAATTCATTATAAAATAAATGTAGTCATTTTTTTATCAATTTTAAGCCATATAAGCAGCTTATGGAATTGAAGGGAAACTCTAGAGGGACCCATTCTTTTGCAAAATTGTTGTCGTCCTCGTATCAAAAATTATACCATGTATTTCCTTTTTTTTTCTTTTTTTTTTGCCTAAATTATTTTTTTAAGCAAAGCTTTTCATTACAACATTGTTCTTAATGGTAAACGCTAATTTTGCTTTATTACAAAATAAATATAAAAAAATAAAGGTAATAAAGATTTTAATATTTGTTGAGGCTTATTAAGGGGGGGGTCCCAATATCCCATATCTCAGTAATCTAGACTAAAATATTCGTTTCAAAATTGAAGATATGCCATTAACTATTGAAATATCCCGTTTTCAATAGTCAAATTATCCCATATCCAAGTACATTTTCTACAAAATATCCCTTATCCCATTAACCCCAAAAATCCAGTCGTCATATTCCACTCATTACGATCGCTACATTAACATCGTAGAAGAAGAGAATCAGATACGGATAGGGCTTGAATTTTTGGAGTTATTATCCCATTTACAAAAGTCATAATTATCCCGTATCCCAATATGCCCTAAACAAGCCTCTTTGTTGATTTCAAAGACCTATGTTATTGCAAACTGGGTTTATGATTATATTGTGTACGTCATTGTACATCACACCGTATTCAAAGCTACAATGTACATCAAACTCCGTCTGATACTAATTTAGCCCGATGGGTCTCATATAAAAAAAAAACATTGACAACTGTTTAATAAATGATGGTTCCTGGTGCATCATTTTCGTTTGATTTTTAAATCATTTTGATGTTTTTTACATTAAATCTGGTTGTTGATAAGGTGGGAATCTAATTACGTTGTTTTGGTATCACGTGAGCTTGGTGTCATGAAAGTGACAGAGAGTGACATCTTTCCATCTTTTGGTGTCATCAATTTACTTTGAAAGACATGATACTTCAACTCTTATTTTGAATAGAATTATTATAATTCTGAAAATCCTATGCATCTTCTAAACACTGAACCATAATAAAATATAATAATAATAATGATGATAATAATAATAATAATATAAATGAATAATAATGCAAAAAAAAAAATACAAATATCAAAATTTAAACAACGACTTCAATTTTGAATCGGATTTTGAAGATTAGATTACAACATGTATGTTTGTATTTGCTATCTTTCTATATATTTTGTAAACGTCTTATTAAAAGAGGTTGATAGTATATTGTTAAAAATGATCAAGGGTCTAAATTATTATAAATGTTCACTTTGATGCTCGTTCGGACATGTTACACACAGCGGGTATGACATTAGCGGTATATTGTGTCAAAAGTATAAACAGTTGGGTGTCAGTATTAATTTTTTATCCTCTTATATTTTACGGCAAAATTAATTAAAGTCCCATTAATTAACAATTGATTGATTATAGCAGTGTTTGTACTAGGGGTATATAAATTAAGACCGGACTAGTCTTTCTCATAAAAACACACTTAAGGAATACGTGTACATGTATGAGCAGGATTGATGAGCAAAAAGTATGGGTCAATACACTGATCATGAGGTAAGTTAAATCTTAATTAGAATAAAAAAAAAATCATATCATTATATAAGGTCATAATAAAACAATTCTTAGATTCTAATCCATTTTTTAAATTTTGGCACGGCGGGCGAATTTTACCTAATATCTTTTATTGAATTTTAATAGAAATGCTGTCATTACAATATATACCCTAATAGACAAAAAAAAAATCAAAATATTTTTTTAAAAGGGTGGAAAATATGGGCTGGCGGGGATGAGAATGTATAGCATATATTTTATTATGGCCCAAAGGAGCAAGAGAGGGTAATATTCACATAATTTTATATGGAAATTCAAAATCTGAAAAAGAAATATATTTTCGATGAAATGAAGTCCATGTCTATGCTTCAGTTTATTATTGATGTGTTGACTTCAGGTGAATTTGAAAAGATCCGAAAGGACCTAAACTGTTATATTCATAGAATTCATAGCAATACAACGGTTTTTTCCGTTTGTTTTATTACTTTATTTTATTTTATTATAAATGTACCTTTGATAAGAAAAAATCATTTGAGTCGATTCAATGTTTGATTTTCATATACACTGATCACGAAGACGGATACATTGTAAGTTGACATAATGACCACATGCAGAAACTAAGATTTAATTAATATATGATTTCCACAAAATACCGAAGTTACTGTTAATTTAGTTTCTGCTTATATACATTTCGACTACTTATGTCTCATATGTTCAGATTAAATAAAAACATTTGAATTTCCAATGAGACTTTCTGGCTAAAAGTCTTGAACTAGTAAAAAATTCAGTGCAATATCTTCGTCAAAAATATGATTATGTAGACTTAACTTCCTGACAGGTCAACATATTATGTCAATTGTTTACCCGCGTTTTTTTTTGTATTTGTTTTCCATCTTTCCTTTAAATAAAAACCATCATTTCGTAAGCAGCTATAATGATACATTTTTTATAACCTTGGAGTAATATACGTTTTTAATTACAGGAAAGAATGACAGGCAAAAAGAAAAATAAACGACATAACAGAGACATTCACACCCTTGAGACAGGCAAAGCAAGAATCTGGGAAAAAAAAAGAAACGAAAATTTATATAAAAGGTAGATAAATTATACAAATTAGTTTAATGATTAATGATTAATATTTAATCCCCTGAAATGACAAATCTTTTTAACTCAGTCACAATGGCAGACAATGTAAGGACAACACTGTTGTACGAGACAAACAAGCCGAGTCGGATTTACGTGTGAGAACACAGAACAAGACACGTGCTTCCTCTACTGGATGTGTAAGACTTACTGGTATTACTCTGCATGTTTTTTTTTGCCCATCAGTCTTCCTTTTAAATTCCGTGAGGGAGACAGCATGCTCTTGGTAGTCGAACAATGACATTGTTTAAACTCAAAATGGATAAGAAGACACAAGTCAAACAAACAATTAGCATCATGGGCAAGTAAGCATTACCCGATGGAGGTGCTCCAATACAGAAAGCATATGCATGTAGTGTCAACATATTGTACTAAATTCAAAAACACACATTTCAACATGTGTTCCCGGCAAAAAAAAAAATAAATAAACTAAATATACAAAAAAGATAGCGCAATAGGGTAGGGGCAAATTTCGCTAAATTAGTCCGTTGTGGAGCTTTGGTTATTTCGAGCATCTTAATCACAGTTCACCTTAAGATAACAAATGCATGTAAATGTATATATAAAACATTTTTACTGTTTTCTTTTGTCAATTTGAAAATATCAGAGACATGTAATTATATGTTTCTGAAAATATGTGCAAGTAGTATTTACATGTTTCAACGACATATTTATTTTACAGATATGACATTTGATGGATTGAGAAGTTGAAACTGTATCCTCCTTTCCAAGCAACAAACGCGGAACAGACATGAATCAGCGTCCTTCAGAATGTATTTAATGTACTTTTTTTTTCCGGGAATTGAGACTGCGATTTTACCAGTGAAACCATAAATCGAGACTGATGGGACGCGACGAAAAAAGATGGACACTATTCAAAAAAGATTTTCTTTAAGTCAGTAAAATGCCATTTTTACTATATGTCACATATAAGACAGACAAGATTGTAGACGATATTTCCATGTATTTGAAAGTTCCAACAGAAAAACATTTACAGCTGTCTGGAAGACCGGAAGTGACTTCGGGGACTTGTTCGGATTTCCTCCAATTTGTTTTCATCTTGTTTCCGTATATATTTTGTTATTTTTTGCTAAGTTTTGTTATTTGTTATTTCTTTTGGTTATTTTTTATGTTATCTTATAATTTTTGTTACTCCGTATATTTTTGATTTGTTTAAAAAATCTCAATCCGTCCTCTTTTGTGCGAGTTTTAATTACCGTTAAAAATGCCAAAATTGGTATTTATTTTTACGTTATTGTTGAAAATGATATTAATCCGTCCAGATTGTTAAAATATTTTTTAAAAGCATATATGTGATATTTATAGTTTACCAGTTTATTTATTTATTTTACAAGCATATCTGTGATATTTATGATTTTGCAGTTTATTAATATTTTTAAAAGCATGTCTGTGATATTTAGAACTTTACACTTTTATTTATCTTACAAGCATATTTGTGATATTGATAGTTTTACAGTTTATTTATTTATTTTACAAGCGTATCTGTGATATTTAGAACTTTACCATTTTATTTATTTTACAAACATATTTGTGATACTTATGATTTAGAACTTTACACTTTTATTTATCTTACAAGCATATCTGTGATATTGATAGTTTTACAGTTTATTAATTTACTTTGCAAGAATGTATGTGATATTAAGAAGTTTACACTTTATTTATTTTACAAGCATATCTGTGATATTGATAGTTTTACAGTTTATTTATTTTACAAGCGTAATTGTGATATTTAGAACTTTACCATTTTATTTATTTTACAAACATATATGTGATACTTATGATTTTACAATTTTATTTATTTATTTACAAGCATATCTGTGATATTTGTTATTTTACAACTTATTTATTCATTTAGAAGCATCTCTCTGATATTAAGAATATTGAATTTATTTTTCCATTTAGTAGCATATCTGTGATACTTCAAATTTTACAGTTTATTGATTTTATAATCATATCTGTGATATTAAGACTTTTACATCATATCTGTGATATTCATAATTTTATAATTTATTAATTTATTTACAATCATGTCTGTGATAGTTACAAGTTTATTTTGCAACCATATCTGCGATATTTTAACATTTATAAGATACTTTTTACACTCATATTCTATTAAACATATTTTCATATTTAACAGTAGTATATTAATTCTAATGAATTAAAGTTATTATTATTATTATTTTTTGTGTAAATTATTGTGCATACGTATTGTACATAATTATGTAAATGTGTTTCGGATTTACTTTCAATAAAGTATAATAACTTATTGGCATCTATTTATTATTTTGTGAAGAAAAAGCTGCTATTACGTCATATAGTCATCTTTGAAAAAAGAAGATTGAGACTCAAAACATGTCTAAATTATATATTTGTTACCCTGAAATGGATTTGTTGTTTTGGTATTCTAATGACGTCATTAGTATTCAACTGGTTTCTCTGGTATTCTAGCAACATCTGATCGGTATTCAACTGAAACTTTGGTGTTCTGGTATGTTAGAGACTTCTTTGGTTTTCAACCATGTCAACTGAATTATGGTTCTTTAGGTATTTTAACTGAAAATCGGTTGCTCTACTGATTTTCTACTGACTTTTTGTATTTAAAGAAACCTGTTTGTTCTGGTACATTCCAATAACTTCGGTATTCACTTGCAGATTGCTGCATTAACTTTTTAGCTCACCTAACTCTACCAAGATGAGCTTTTGCCATTGCTTGGAGTTCGACGTTTGCCCGTTTGGCGTAAACGTATCATCATGTTCTTCTCCACTGATTGGAACCAAACTTTGTGACAATAGACCTTGGATGGTCCCTTTGAAAGTTTATCTGGCATGTCCGCACTATATCCAAGATGCTCGCCAGAGGAGGCCATAGTTCTACATTTGTAACACTAGACGTTATGGCAAATACATTAAAAATCTTTTATTCTCAGAAACTACATGTATGTACTTGTCCAATTACAAACAAACTTAGTCACAATGGTCTTTTGATGGTTCCTTCTAAAACTAGTATGTGACAGGCCTCTTTCTTATCCGAGATTACCGCCAGCGGTGAACATAGTTTACCATTGAACCTATAAGAAACACATTAAAAAAACTTCTTCTATGAGACGTCTACTTAATAATTATAAATATATAAACTTAGTCAGTAGACTCTTAGATTGTCCTAACAAAAAAGGTATCCGCCGGGTTTGTACCTCATCTAAGAATGCCGCCAGCAGGAACACAGTTTAACTACGGGAAACACTTTCACAGATCTTCGCAAAATTTAATCGTCCAATTATAACCAAACTTTGTAATAATGAGCCTTAGATGGTCCATTCAAAATAGGTATCTGATAAGTCGGTACCTCATCCAAATTTGCCATCAGCAGGGAGCATAGTTTAACTTTGGCCCGTATGTAAACACTTCAAAAGATCTTCTAACAAAGAACTAGTCATATTAGTACAAAACTTAGTCACAATCGTCCTAAGATTGTCCCTTCCAAAAAAGGTATCTGAGGGGTAAGTACCTTATCAAAATTAGAAAACAGTCAATTATAATCAAACTCAGTCAACTGTTCCTAGGATGGTCCTTTCCAAAAAAATATAACCGGCAGGTCGGTACCTCATCAAAGATAGACGCTAGCACGGAAAATAGTTTAACCTTGAAAAACACATTCAAAGATCTTCGCACAAATTACTAGTAAAGATAAAACCATATCTACTCACAATGGTCCACATCCGAAATCGGCACAATATGGCAACATAGTTTAATATTGGAACATATGAAAACACATTTAAAGACACTATCAGTTCATAAATATATATCTGATACATCTGTACCCAATCAAAGATGGCCAAATGCACGTAACATACATGTAGTTTAGAGTTGAAACCTATGAATCCATTCTTCTTAGAAACAATTAGTCCATTTATAACTTTACTTAGTCATTATACGGTAGTCTGTAGATGGTCCCTTTCAGAATCGTGTCCAACGTGTCCGTACTACTTCCAAGATGGAGACCATTCGTAAACCTATAGTTTAACGTTGGACCCAATCAGAAAAAAAATGGTTTCTGAGACCGTAAATCAAAATCACAACAGTCCTTAGTTAGTCCCCTTCAAAATTTGTGACTTCAAGGTATGCACCCAATCCGAGATGATTTTTTTTTTATTTTGATGTTCTCGTTGGATATGTACTGGCAAAACTTCTCTTCAGACTCAGTGCTTATAATTTTTTCTTATTACTTTTTTAATTTCATATAATGTAATTAATAACAAATAACGAAGTTACTGTAAATTATTTTCTGCCGATGACCACTTCGGTAACTTATGTCTTGAGTGCAAATCAAACTAAAAAAAAATGAAAGACGGTCAAAGCTGATACATATAGAGAAAAAAAACAATCAGATCAAAATGGAAAGCCAAAGTTTGCTAGGAACAGATCTTTGGATGAGGGAGATGCCACTTAATTTCTAACTTTATTTTAATTTTAGATATTATACATGTTATCAATTAAATATGTTTTCAGGGCCAGCACCGAAACACTGGCTACTGGGTTGGTGAACTTGATAACCTCGGGGATTTACAGTCAACTAGCAGAGACATCGGCCTAGTGGTAATTAAGAATAAAATACCAAACTACGTGTAACTGTTCATTTAATTTCTGCAGATGGCAATTTCGACAACTTATGTCTCTTCAGTGCAGATCGAACCAAAAACGCAGAAATTGTGTTTACAATCTGCATTTAATTCTAAAAAAATGGGCAATTACTGGTAATGTTGTCGCTCTCTAATCTGTACAATATCTTCATTTCCTACTTTCACGCAAAATATTTTTTCTCCAATCGCTGCTTTTAAAATAACGGGAAGTAAACGACACATCATGTATTAAACGATGGTCGTAGAATACCAAAAAGCATGCTCTTCTTTATAATTACAGCTATGCAGTTTTTGGTCGGGACTCGGATAACTTTCTATTTACGTCCTAATACATATTAAGGTCGTTTTAACCTGGAGATAGAATTTTTGTCTCCTTGACATTTACTCCATTTCCTTTCTATTTCATATGTCAATACAAAACAAAGACACGTATACATCAACAAAATATTACGACGAACATGAAAATAATATCTAAATTTTAATATGACGTCCTCCATACGCTTTGTGTACACACGTGGGTTCTTATAACAAAGGCGTAATTGTAATACTTCGAAAGCATAATCTCAACCGCGATTAAACATAGTTTTATATACAAGTTATATAAATAACTTAAATAAAATGAAGAATATCGACATCTCTTTGTCAATTTTTGTGCTTTGAAATGCTGTGTCCGACATATTTTATTTCTAGTTTGAAACCCAATACTGCCCTCCTTCGAAATTTAATAACACTTGTTAAACATATGAATCGAAATAGATCATTGCAATAGTTCTCAATGCGAATAAGAAAGCGGACAGCTTAATGATGACACAAAGATCGATCTTTAAGCAAGTTCGATGCACAGAATTTGATCCTGAGGGAAACCCCCTTTTGACGTAATATCATGCTTCTAAATTTTTAAAAGCATGTATCACACTTTGATGATATTTGACTTTTATATATAGAAATCTATGAACTCGCGTTTCACGTGTATTTAACACGTTTTTTTAGGAGTCACGCTGCAACAAAAGGTTAGATTCCTTCATCCCCAAAAATGCAGGATGATTTACAATTCTACATTAAATTTTTATTACAATAATAAATCAAGTCCGGTATTTCAGCGCCTAGTGCACATACATTTTTACAATCGATCTAACCACCTTTTCGAAAAATCATTTGATTCGCTCTGGCTTCGTTTTCGGCATTTATATAAAATGAATCAATTCCGGTTAACCCAACACGGCAAGAGTTGTTCATACTGAACACAGTTCATACCACTGTTCATATTTAGATTACCATGTCATTGTTTACTGTGACACTGCACTAATTTTGTTAGAATTAATATATATTCAGGTTTTATGTTGTGTATTGTGAGCCAACCGTACGAGTGATGACCGGAAGCGAAAAGTGTTTGTACCTCCAGTTGATGGGAGAGTTCAAATCCAGGAAAAGATAACAACATTTGCTGAAAAGGGCTATACGTTACACTTCACTGTTGTCATTTGATATCGCATACAACGAGAAGCAACTCTAATTTTATCTGAAACCTGACTTTGCAAGTCGATTTTTCCATAAAATATAAAGATAAAACAAATACTGTGTAAAAAAAAAAAATAATAAATAATAATCTGTGAGCAAATTTAAGTTATAAGAACGGAGTCAGTTACACTTAACTTAAACAAAACTTCAATTTCCGGTAGAATATTTGGCAGTCATTAAGATTCAGAAAATTGTTTTTTGTTTTGTGTTCACAAAATTAAACAGTTAAAACATATGTATACCAGACTCAGAATAAACAACTACCTTTTTCAAACCAACTAACCAACCTGAGACTAATACTAGTATGTACATTTCAACATTCCTAATAACGAAGTTCTCCGCACATCGGAGGAACATGAATACCAGAACAGAACATGTGAACCGGTAGAAAATACAAAGCTGTAAATAATTCATTTACATCCGAGAATGTACAATCCTTACTGTATAGGTAATAACTCTACCCTTCCAAAGAAGAAGTAAACGTTTGGTCCAGCCCTGAATTGTTGACGGTACAAAAGCATTTATTCACGCTATATAGGAATTCTACCCAATCGAAATGGTGTCTGTTTGAAGTGTTTTTGGTGTACTCTAAAACTAAAGCAATACATTACTTCGTTTAAAAATGGGAGGTGCATGCTCCCTATGTTTTTTAGCTATGGTGTATATGTTGTGGTGAGAAATTTTTATATGGATACACTAACATACACATGTACCTTGAAATTTTGCATTGAATATTTTGTAATTTCCAAATGTTATTCTGAACACCTGTTTATAGTTCAAATATCTCAATCTTTATTATTTAAAGTTCTCTTCCAATAAATTCGATGAGTGCCCTGTGGATGTTGATATGTCGTAATTGTTTTCTAGTATTGTAGACCAGTTGCGGATGGCAGCGGCTGCAAAAACAATCTGCCAGCTTTTTAATTTTGTTGACGGTATTCTTTTGTAACAAGACATAGATGTAACGTTGTTCAACATCCAGCAATGAATTCTTTTCAAAAAACGCTTGGGACCGTCTTGAACTTACTTTAAAGTCACTGTTGAAGGCATGGTGACTTCAAGCTGAATAACAATAAAAGCGTTATTTCGTTGATTGGTTTTACCATGTTTTTGAAAAAAATCTGTCTCGTGTGCATTTAGTCCAGTTCCTTTCAGTTTTTATTATAAAAACAGACATGCATTAAGTCATATGACAATTGCAGAATAAATCAAAATGAAATACATGTACTAGTAATCATATTTGAGCAATTAAAAAGTATTATATGTTGATCAGAACCAATGTAAACTATATATATATATATATGCATGTTTTTATGTTATCCTCATTCAAGGATCCGATCGGAAATACATGTAAGCGTTAACGCTTTCATGGGTTATTCTTGCAATGATTTCAGTTTGCTTTGTGTATTTTGTACAAAATAAATAAATAATGAAAATAAAAAAATAAGTAATACGAAATAAATTAAGATCACAGATAAATACCTTAGCAAACCTCGGATTTAAGCATTAAATTAAAATAATGATTTTTGCTTAATAGATTTGATTATTCAATATTTCAATCTGTCAACTAAAAAGCCAATAAGTAAAAAAAACATGAAAAATGCAGATTTTATCAGTGAAACACTTTTTTAGCTTCTTTCAAGAGTACATTATTGATTTAAAGGCCCAGTATGTATACAATATTTGCTAAAATAGATCTCAAACTCTTTTTAATTGGCATATCAAATAAATTATTCATAACTTCATCTTTAATAACATGTATAATCTTAACTATAAGTTTAGCAAGTGGGCTCTAGCAAAATGTTTACAATGTAAATAGGCTCAAATCATGTGGAAGATGGATTGCACAACATGGCTTATATTATTTCTAAATTTAATCTATAACCGAGCAAGTATCACTTATCCAAATTTTTCTGTAATGTACAGTTATACTTCGCTGGATGATGGTTTTATTATTGGCACTTCACAGAAGACCCGAAGTGAAGTACACTGTGCTTATCTTTGTGGGATTCAAGAATCTTGTATCGCTTCCAGTTTTAATAATGACACATTCATATGCAGACTATATGAGGAGCTTAACCAAGGCAGTAATAATCAGTTTGATATAATTTTAAGAAAGGGTAAGACTTAGTATAAGATTTAAATTCTGATGGGAATTTCATATTTTTCGAGGAACTGTTTCACATACATGTATCACTACTAGTGCCCGGGATATTTCCGAAAAAAAAAAATATGGCTGATTCCGCATTGTTCATAATCACTGGGCCGAACTATTTCGCGAAAAGTTCCTTATTTTTGTCAATGGCGTTTAATTTCTACAGATGCGACTCGATTAAGTTTCTTATCTAAGTGAATAACAAATTGACTTCAATTACGTAAATAAGGCACTTAATCGAGTAGCATCTATACAAATAAAATGTCATTTACGCAAATAAGGAAATAGGAAAATTTTCGCGTCGCAATTCCACCCCAGTGATAATTGACTGTTTCAATTCAGAAATTTAAGGAATAACTAGAATACGGAGAGACAATGGAATGAATTAATTAATACAAGGTTCCTTAATAGTTAAGTACTTCTCACTTAAATTTCAATGATTTAAGAGCATTATTGCTAAATCAGATATATGTTAGACGAAAATCAGAATACAAATGTAGGACTGTCTTAAATCATTACGAACACAAAATTGAATCGCCAGTTAAAGTAGTAATTTGAACAATTCCGTAAATTATAGCAATCCTCATTTTGTCAAAGGAATGTTTCCGGATTTAGAGAAGTTAGGTTTGTTGTGCAACCTTTCGTGACAGTGGGGTATCGTTAATTGTCCGAAAGGTAGTCTTAATCTGTTGCACTTGTGTAATCCTTCTGACTGCAAATAGAATGTCGGGAGTTTTATGCCAGACCGTTAAAAATTCTGATCTTCTAAAAATGTCTGTAATTATTTGTGAGATAGAAGCACCGCAACCATCTGTCAAATCATGGTGACGTTCTTTAATGTTGTGAAATGATGAATAAACTAGGAAAACTTTTGGAGAATATTGCAATTATTTATTACCTACATTGCAGTGGGAAATGAGTTGTGACAGGTTGTTGCCATATGCCAATGCCATTGAAACAAACGGCGTATTTATCGGTTATAAACTAAAAATAAGTAGTACATGTATAACTTACAGGGTTCCACTACATTTTTTTTATATATCTAACGGATTAAAAACGATTTCTGGTAGAGGGGACATTATACAGTTATTAATTGGGTCTCAAACAACAGCTGTTTTGTCTGACCCTATGACCAAACTGTTGCCATAAAGCCAGGAGCAATAAGCTTGGATTAACAGTTTAATCAGGGAGTCAAACGAAAACAGCTGCAGTTGTTTACAGACCCATTTTATAACTTTTTTTGTTATAAATGTTTTATATTTAATGTGCTCTTGCCTTTTAATCAATGTTTTATAGGCGCATACACCAAAGTACATTTTTGTTATTTCGACTTTCAGTTTCGTTTAATACTTCCATTTCACTATCAGATAAGTCGCCCAACATGTTCATCGCCTTATTGGCGTTCATGTGATAAGGACGTGGAGTTTTTAAACCAATCAAAATAAGGCAAGTGGTTAAGAGATCATATGCGGTCAACAGATTCAAAATTATTGACGGTCAACAGGTTGTTTTAAGTTGAAAATTTACGGTACAACAAATTTTTACCTTGTAATATTTTCATTTTATACATGAACATCATGAAAACGTATCGAAACTAAAACTCGACATTTAGACCAAGCAATAATAAGTTAACAGTTTGAGTGGTTATGTTATATAACTTCCTATGTGAATCACACAGTCGCAAAAACGCTTAAGGGTTAAGGAATTGCATGAGAAAAAATCGAGCGTATTGGTCAGAATAGTTCAGATCAGCTGTTGTTTTAAGGTCACGCCATAAGCTTTATATTCAATTATTGACAAAGACTGTTTTCCAGTCTTCATGGGAACCTTTTTTGTCGACTTCCAATTATCATAATTTCAATTTCAGAATATTTTGTGAAAGACTAAAGAGTATATCCTCGTGGAAAGCGCTCTTCTCAGCTGATTTGGGCTTTTTTATTCAGCCCCTTTCCATTATATGTTCTCCATTAGCTTTCATACATCTTTTGGCTTATGGCTGCCGAAATGATTTGATCTGCACTAGAGACACAAATTAGTTGTCGAAATGGTCATTTGCAGAACCACAGTCTACATTAACATCTATATTTAGTTATATGCTGAATGTACAAATTGTTACGTTGTAATAAGCAGAATGTGTGCCTTTTTCTATTTGTTCATTAAAAATGTACTTTTGGCGTTAATCACGTGCCGTTATTATTGACACTGAACTTTTGATCCCAATTAGCGGAACTGCAACGATCTATACCATTCTTATTTTCAAGAGTAGGCATTTTTAAATTCTTATAGAACATGTTTTAATTAATTATTTACTTAACTGATCACGTTACCTTGCTAATTGAAATGCGGATATTCCTTGAGGTTCCAAAAAAAGTTGCGCATTTTTTACTCAGGTGAAATTTTGTTTACAGGTAATGTCTTTAAAACATAAAAAAAACACTATTATATATAAATACAAGATACCCAAGTTGCATGAACCAGAGGCTCCCGGGAGCCTGTATCGCTCACCTGGTTTTCATTTGCCACAATCAAGCTAACATTGTAAGTTATACAGTTGAACTTCAGTCTCTCAAACTTTGGTAGCTCAAACACAACCAATATCTTGAACTGTGTTTAAAGTCTGATAATGTTTTACTATATGTCTTTGTTGGGCTTTTTTGACAAAAAACATTCTTCCTAACGACTACTTTTGACACGAGTTTTGAAGTCGAGACATCATTTTGTAAATGGCCGTCAACGACAATTTTTAACACCATAAAGTCACAACATCAATATTTATTTGGAAACCAAACTTTATTGAAGTCGGACAATGTTGAATTTTCCCGCCTTATTTGGTGGTCATTTTGAAAATGGCAGGACGAACAATTTTCAACATCAGTTTTGAAGTTGCCACATCAATACCTATGTGGAAACCAATTTTCATTGAAATCACACAATGTTAAATTTTTCCGCCTTTTTTGGCGACCATTTTGAAAATGGCGGTCAACGAACAATTTTCAACACCGGTTTTGAAGTCGCAACATCAATATCTATTTGGAAACCAAATTTCATTGAAATC
>MJUU01031730.1:1809-14906 GCA_002080025.1 Modiolus philippinarum | reverse complement strand
TTTTTGCAATTTAAAGTTGACTTGTATCTCTTATAGTTTTCTGATAAAAAATTAATAAAGTTAAAATTTTGCAAATTTTACAGAAAAAGGGCAATAACTCCAAGACGGGTTTTCGGATTTTCTTCTTAATTGCAGGGCCGGTAGATCTTGCTATGCTGATAACTTTTGCCCATGTCAGATTTTTGATATCTGTAATGGTTTTTGAGTTATTTGCAAAAAACAGCAATTTACCCCTATGTTCTATTTTTAGTAACAGCAGCCATGTTGTTTGGTCTTCGGACTAATCGAATGCAATTTTTAAACTGCATACTCTGGTGATGCTTCAGGCCAAGTTTGGTTACAATTGGCTCAGCAGTTTCAGAGGAGAAGATTTTTGTTGACGGACGATGGACGCAAAGTGATGGCAAAAGCTCACATGGCCTTTTAGGCCAGGTGAGCTAAAAACAGTGAATTTCGTTATGCTGTACACGTGTTTCAAGCTGTAACCTCTCATCAGCAGCATTTGAATTAAATAATATGGCAGGTAATAATCCAAAAGTTGTTCAAAAAGAAGTTCTCATAACAAAAAATATCGAAATAGTAGGCCAAATCCAGTACCAATGACATCTACCAAGTGCCATACACGGAATGAAGCCTCAGTATATAAAATAAAAATACAAGGATAACTCTAAATTCAAATCTAACATTATCGGATATCGACTTTGCCTCTGAAAGGAAGGAGCAAAAACAAAGGTATAAATGATAAAAAAGTAAATATTGTAACCTCTCATCAGCAGCATTAGAATTATTTACTTAATTGATCACGTTACCTTGCTAATTGAAATGCGGATTTTCCTTGAGGTTCCAAAAAATTGTGAATCTGAGAAATCTGAGAAAGGGAAAGTTCACAATTGGGAAGTCAAAATCATAATGTTTGACATAGGACTTAAATTTCAGACATCCATGTTCGTCAATGTATAACAAAAGGTCGAGGTCTAAAGCATAACTGGGTGTATCGGTTATATCTTCAATTTCAAGTTTACTAGGTTAGATCCAATGTAAATATTCTTCAAATTTTGGGTTATTAAGAGAAAGTACATCGTCTATATATCTGAAGTTGAAATTAAAAGTCTGGGCTACACGTAGTTGTTTTTGTTTCTGTTGTATTAGCCCTTGTAAAAACTTTGCTTCATACGAATAAAGGAAAAAGTCAACTAAAAGTGGCGCACAATTTGTTCCCATAGCAATCCCTATTGCTTATTGAAAGACGCAGCCTCAACATTCAATAAAAAGGTGCCGATCAAAAAATCAAGCATCTTTAGGGGACGACCATTTGATTCTGAGGGGGGGGGGGTCTGGCAAATTTGGTCGAGTCAGATTATTTATTTTCAACATTTTGCGGGTCAGAAAATTTATTTTTCGCCGCTCCGTGGCGAGATTATTTATTTTCTATATACTGTATTAAAGAACCTGGGGCCAGATTATTTATTTTTTTTTTATTTTCTGGGTGGTTGAGGCCAGATTAATTATTTTCATGGGTTTCAAGGCCAGAATATTTATTTACAAAATCTGCCAGCCCCCCCCCCTCAGAATCAAATGGTCGTCCCCTTATCACGTCATTTAAAAACATAATCTGCTGAAGTTATCAGCATTCTAGTTTCTGTAGTTTTTTTACGTCTCGTTTGTACTTTTGTGGATTTATGACGGAATTTTGAATACAAAATTAAATAAGTTAATGTGTAATAGATCTTTCATGTAATCATTTTTATTTCTTGTGTAACGAATAAAAAGTTTTTGCTTGCAAAAAGTATGGAGAATTCCTTGATCTCTGTGATAAGTCCGGATTTTACGGATACGGCTATGTGGAAGAACCCCCGCTGAGATACCCGTGTGGAAAGACGACAGAATACAATTATGACCATCGGAAGAGGCGAATATCCCAAATTTTCAACCGCACTCCGGTCATTACCCGACGGCTTTAGTTGACAATTTGGGATTTTCATCGATTTAGGGCCATTACTGTTTTATTACACCAAACAGACATTGAAAATATTATTCCATAGACGTTGCAACTCTCTGGGTTTAATCAGTAGTGCATGATAGGGTTATCCCATGGACGTTGCAGCTTACTTGGGTTAATAACCGGTGATAAATAGGGTTATTCCGTAAATGTTGTAATTTTCTAGGCTATTCACCGGTGAATAATAGAGTTTTTTTTACCGCTAACAACAATGAAGAACGAAAATATCCAAATTATTTCATGTCATGTGACTATGTCTCAACCAATAGAATTAATTTCTTATTATGTAAGGTATGAGAACATTTATTGACCTCTTTTGTCTATTAATAGATACTCCCTGCACCTCCAATCCTTGTGTCAGCGGTGTTTGTCAGGATATGATCACGACTTACAAATGTATTTGTCCATCAGGAATATCAGGCGCCAACTGTGGATGTAAGCATAATCTAAATAATTACTCTATATAAATTGATTTATTTTTTTTAGTTAAAATTAACTAATTGATAAACCATACTCTATTGAAATATTAGTACAAATGTATAGATGTTAGAAAGTCAACATCTCGAATATAACCCGGGACCTGCTGAACCTCTATCGCTATGGCAAGCCACCTTAACGAGAGAGCCAAAGAATCGATCCATTAGCCTACAACGTTAGTGAGCTGTCCTGTACCAAAAAATTTGAATGTTTGATTTGACGAAATTAACAGCACCTATACGATGTTGAAGAAATACTTGCAACTTTGAAATTTTAATTTTTTTGCGTGTTTTAAACAGGTTTGGGGAAACCCCAATCAGGCTATTATATCCCAATTGGGCTATTATAGTCCTGTTTCTAAGCCTTGTACAAAGAAAATTTATATTTAAAGACACAAACTTTATATTGTCTTTGTACTCTTTATGTTTTACAATTTATAGAATAAAAAGATAACAGGAAACACTTACAATGGCCGAAAAACACAGTTTCATGCCACAAAGTAACAAGGAACTGTACAAGAAAAAAACACAATAAAAATACAAAAGACAAACGTTAACAACGATAGGAACTCGGGACAGCCGGACTTGGTACCGGCACTAATAAAGCCAGCGGTAGGGATAAACCGGTATATGTCTTATTAGACTGCGTGTGTTTCACAAACAGTGTTTGGCCATAGTACTTTAGTAATAGCACAGGATACATACTTATAAACGTTAACTATTTCAAAAATAATACTAGTTTAAAGATCTATACACCTTTTTTTCATCACTATTTGGAAGCGAGTGTAACACTCTTAATGGAAAATATTAAGTTTTTTTTCAATGAATTAAGAATTTTAATGGCGTAAACTCGTCATGTTTATTTAGTCATATGTTTCAGCATTTTTCTGTTCTTTTGAAACTGTCGGTGAAGATGGGTGCTTGTTGGAACAGGATGCTAATGCTGATATAACCTGGATAAGACATCAAGTATGTGTTAGTAGAAATCCAGAGACTATAAAGCACATTATGCTATAATTTATAATTTTCCGTAATGTGGGGCAGACGGCGTATATCATTTTCCAATAGACAATGCACTCTCAACATTTCGTCTGAACTAAGAAGATAATCTCTAATATGTACTGATATCAACTACCCCAAACTTAAAACAAAAACAAAGAAATGGACAAACAAATATATATGATTTACTACATATACTGTGAACAAATGAAACAATATAAGGATTTATTTTTCAAAATATCATTTTAATTTCTGGAAGAAAACAAAAACTCATAGCATAATTATTTTGTACATAAGAAATTACAGTATGCCTTAAAATGTCTGGTTTAAATTTGTAAACCATATACGGCCAAGGTCGAGTTCATTATCTAGAATTTTTGTTTGTAGACGTAAATATAGAGTAAGGCCACATTTTGATCGTACCAAATAGTCACACTTTAGAATCGACTGATTTAAAAATCTGTCGCTACCACGGCTATATATCCCCGACCTTATTTTTGTAATTATAAATTAATTAAATTAACGGTTCCCCAAGTGCAAAACGGGGTTTTCCGCAGTGTTGACGCCACGAAGTCTCACGAGTCCGGCTGCTTCGCAGTTTTCATTGTTTAGCATTTTTTCCTGATATGAATCATTAGTCTTTAAATTGTTATTCTTTTCAAAGAATAATGATTTAGAAAGGCAACAGATTGTCAAAGACCCTCTGACGGTGCCAAATTCATCTTCAGGTCGATTTTGGATTGATCGGGGCATCGAAATTAGAGATCGTTTTTTACTTTTTACATGATGCAATGTACCAAATATTGACACCAAACAATTTGAATTATTCAATTAAAGGTGCACACGGTGATTGAGCGAAAAACTAACATTCTGGAATTTCATTGTATGTGCTTCGGAACAAACAAAATGCAATTTGGCATTGTACGGAAGCCCATAGGGGACCTCCAAAGAAACAAAAATTTTAAAAAAATTTCGATTTTTTTATATCGAGATAACGACATAATTAATTTTTATTTGTGTTTCTTTGTAGGTCCCCTATGTGCTTCTGTAGATTAGTATAAGATGGCAAATTAATTTGTATCCCCTGACAAGGTACGAGATGTAGGAAGTTTTTCAAGGGTACCGGATTTAATTTCCCTCACTAAAAATTGTTTGGTTAAAGAGAAAAAATGTTGACAACAAAGGTTCGCAAAGGTTCTTGTAATCTTTGAAAGTACGTGAAATCAATGACTTTAAAGCATTTGAAAATTAGTAAAGGTCCATAGAAAGCCTTGGAACATACAATTTCGTCAGAAACGAAAATGATTTTGCATTTTATTGTCTTGGTATGATGTGCATGGAAAATGAAATTTATCAAAACGAAATAGGAGGAGAAAAATTATAACCGCAAAATTCCAAAGGACAAGCACATCCCAAAAAATGTCTGAAATGCACTCAACATGGAAAGTGATTTTAAAGTCCTTAAAAAGTTATTAATTTTTGTTGTGTAAAATAAGGATGAAACCTGAACACATTTTAACTTTCTTATGTCATGTTGAAATAGGAAAAAAACCGAAGTAACTGTAAACTAAGCTTCTGCAAATAGCAATTTCGACAACTAATGTTTCTTCACTGAAGATAAAATCAAATCATTTTGATGACTAGAAACCCAAACTTTGAAAAATCTGATACAGAACCTTTATGCAAACCGTCTAAATTAAAGCCAAAATCAGCTTAGAATACCGCTATGAACGAGGTAGAAACTTATATATTATAGATCGGTTTTCTTGCCAGCACTGAAGTACTGACTACTGGGCTGGTGAATACCCTACCAGCAGAGGCATCGACCAAGTTGTCGAATAACCAAGCAAACAACTCATTGTAAATTAAAATAACGGTTCAAACATATAATGCAGCGGGACAATTTGTACTGAAAAACTGCGTATGGTAAAATTTGCAAAGCTCCAAAATTCAAATTTCTTACAATGGCGCTTGTCATATTTCCGTTTCTGTACAAAATACGCCTTCTTGGTTTAAACATATTTATTCAAGTAATTACAAACAAATACATATTGACACATTTGAAATACAAAAAATTATTAAAGGATTCGAGAACAAGCTAAATTAGCTTATACAAAGTTCCGTGTCCTTGAAAATAATACAGCTTAATATAATAATAGAATCATGCTATGTGGAAAATATTGTTTGTAATAAAAAATGATCTATGTTGCAAAATAATAGTTTTTGTGATGAGATGCAAAAATAAGTCTAGGAATTGACAAAGCTTTTACTTTTGATTATAAATTTCTGAACTTTACAAAACACATCAATATTTTGTTCTATGTTTAGGCGACTTGAGCCATACAGTAGAACATCAATGTTAAAAGGAATATCATAATTAATTGAAAAAATATTTCATTTCTCAATAAGTTATATTTCGGACACTGTAGCAAAAAATGAACTGTCGACTCGACTTGGCCACATGAACAGAAAGGAGACGCTACTAGATTTCGATGAAATAAATGCTCATTTCATTCGAAGCCTAGCGTGTAAAATTTGTCCAATCCGCGAACCTGTATAAAAAAACTTTGGACATATCTGTACATGTTCAACTAATTTCTCCTTAAAGACTTGTAGGGAACTAGAGTTTCGAACATTCTGTGGGATTTTATTCCAAAGCTTAATAGAAGCAGGTCGAAAGTATTCAGAGTAGAAGTTAGTTCTTGTACGAATTTCTGTAATGTTTTGAGATTGTCTAGTAAAGTGACTATGCGTAGAAGCAACAATATTTGGGATAAAAGTTTTCAAGTACTCAGGTACTTTATTATTAATTATTTTATATAGCAATACAAGTCTATGATTTTCCCTTCTAACTGAAAGCTTCTCCCACCCAGTTTCCTCATATAATTTGTTAATCGATGTTAATTTTGTCCCACCCGTAACAATGCGGATCGCTTCAATCTGAACACTTTCAAGCTTGTTAGCTAAAGTAACGGTATAGTTATCCCAAATTACATCTCCGTATTCCAAAATTGGACGTATATACGATAAATACATTTTTCTAATGTTAATCTGTCCAAAACAAAACGCATTTTTCGTAAAATATTTATCATTTTATAACCCATTTTTGACTATATACTCGATATGTTCATGCCATAGGCCATTACTTGAAAAAAATATACCAAGATGTTTGTGTGAATCAACTTCTTGAAGATTCTGACCATTCATTACCAAGGGTGGGTGTACAGGTTTTACTGACTTTCTAGAAATTAACATTGATTCAGTTTTCTGTGGGTTGAATTTTACGAGCCACTGGTTTGACCATCTGTGTATCCTATCTAGGTATCCGTTTAAGACTTCTTCAGCGTTTTCAGGGGTATCTACGATTACATAGACACTCGTGTCATCTGCAAAGAGTTTTATACGAGCACCAATGTCAGATACTATATCATTTATGAATAATATAAAGAGTAAAGGTCCAAGGATGGAGCCGTGTGGTACGCCCGCCTTAATTGGTCTCCAATCTGAATTACTACTATTTAAGACTACCCGTTGTACCCTCCCTGATAAATAGTTTTTAAACCATTGAAGTAAAAAACCTGAAATTCCGTATTTCTCAAGTTTGAATACTAGTCCTGCATGCCATACTCGATCGAATGCTTTGCTGATATCGCAAAATACAACTCTCACTTTTTTGCCACTATCTAGGGCCTTCCCGATGTCGTCAGAGAAACTGACTAATTGATTTATAGCCGAGTCACCCTTGGTAAACCCGGATTGACTGGAGGTTATAACCTTTTTAGCTAATAAGAAGTTATGAACGTGTTTATAGACGCATCTCTCCATGCATTTAGAGAGAATGCATAATAGAGAGATGGGTCTATAATTTTTTACTTCGTTGGGATTATTATTCTTCAAGATAGGTGTAACGTTTGCTTTCTTCCAATCGGATGGAAAGAAAAACGAAGACATAGATAAATTAAAAAGTTTACATAAAGGAGTCTTTAATACAGAGGCCGCCTCCTTCAAGAGTCGCGGATTTATTAAATCTGGACCCGAAGCTTTACTTGCATCTAGTATTTTCAGGACGTCTTCGACTTCACTGTCAACAAGGACTATCACTGTCAACAAGGACTATTTTGTCTAACTTTTGATTTGATTCTACGATCAGGAAGTGAAGCTTCGGTCGTGTCTATATCAGATTGTAAGGCAAAGAATTTGTTGAACAAATCTGCCTTTTCGCGATCATTCGAAATAAGTTCATTATCAACCACTATGGAGGGTATACCAGGATGCGACGGCTTGATTCCAGATATCTGATTACAGATATTCCACCAGGATCGCGATGAACTATCAGCGTTGGTCAATTTGTTAGCAAGATCAGCTATATATTTATCACGAGCTGACCTTACCTTGGAAGTTACCGAGTTTCTAATTTTTCTAAATTTTCTCCAGTCAGCCGGTCTCCCCGAATGTTTGGCTTTAGAATGAATGCGCTTTTTCTTCCGAATGAGTTTTCTTATATCATCAGTTAACCACTGTGGATCTAATTTTCTAATAGTAACTGTTCTATTAGGAATACTACGCTCAGCAGCATTTATAATAGAACTTGAAATATTACTTACAATATCATCGATATCCTTTGAGTTGAGAATATTATCCCAATCGGTGTCTCTCAAAATACTTCGATATTTATCATAATCTCCTTGGTCATATAGCCAAATTTTACGCTTAAATACATTTTGATTAGTTTTGGGGGAATTTATAAAGCCAATTAAAGTCAATTAACGATGATAATAATATTCAGTAAAGTTGGTAGAATCTTCAATCAATTGATGCAAGCTATACTTAGTGCAAATATTCCTAATTTTAGAATTAGTCAACAATAACTGGTTGTCATTAAAATCGCCAGTTATAATAACATGATCGCAATTAACATCATTTACGGCCGATTCGACAGAACTGTCTACAATGTCCCAAATATTGTTAGTACTCCTTGGGGGTATATAAAAGGTACCGTAAAGTACCCTTTTTGAATTAATTTTTACTTCTAACCATGCAACTTCAATCTCATCTGGCTCTCTATCTGTTCTCCTCTTTGTATGAATATTATTTTTCACATAAACAATAACCCCTCCCCTTTTTTTTATCAGGTCAACTGTCCCTCCGATAAGGTTTTTGATAGTTAGAAAGCTCTACAGATTCGTCCGAGTTGTCTATCTTTAACCAAGTTTCGGTGATAGACAAAATATCGAATTCATTATATTCTGCATATAATAAATCAAGTTTTGGAAGTAGGCACTGCACATTTAAATGAATAAAGGACATACATATTGAAAACGTTTCAAAGTCGATACATCTGTGTCTGAATCAGATACAGAAATATCATCTTCATCAATGGGACCGGGGTTTGGTTCAATACCAGAAATTATTAGTAAAATGTACAAGACAAAAAATTTGAAGAAAGCTTGTAAAACCAATTTTAAACATGTCAAAAACCGGTTATCGTATAGAGATAACTTTTGATCACATTTGCCTTCTGATGTTTTACACGACCTCACATTTGAGGTAAATGATTTAGGTAAACTGGTCATGAACCAAAACTTTATAATAAGTAAAATTGCCAAACGGAGACTAAAACCATACACTAATAAAACGTGTAAACAAACAAATTATGTTGACTTGTCAAATGATTATGTTGACTTTTGGATGGCAGACATTGGCGTTAGCTGGTCAATAGACCACATAATAGAATATTTTTTTTATCTGACAAGTGAACATAATTATCTGACAAGTCAACATAAATATCTGACATGTTGACATAAATAGCTGAGAAGTCTACTTAATTATCTGACAAGTAGGGGGCAGAACTATGCCACCATATACATCAGTAGTTAATGGGGGGAATATATACTGACATAATTGAGGATACCATTGTGCAATCTTTTAGACTATTACAGACGACTCGAAAACTTTCAGTATATATGCATACATTAATCGAAAAATACTGAGTCGGACTCGGGAATGAATTTATTTTGCAAAATGTTTTCTTTTATTAGATAATCGGGACCTTTAAAAGTTATTAACTATTGTCACTGAGATTATACGATGTACGTGATTTTATTTTATTTTATTTATCATTTATTTTAATGTCGTTCTTTTTTATAGACTGCATGATCTTATTTTACAGGGCGAAACTGGTAGCAGCACAACTGGACCTACAAGAGCATATGATGGCGTTTTCTATATGTATATAGAGGCAACTAGAACATCAACTGGCGACAAAGGAAGACTCCTTTGGAGAAACGTGCAAACAAGTACGATCATGGACATTTGACAAGAGTGTGTCAAATAGACATTAGTTACTCAGTAAAGAGTATAGTATTTTGTAGTAATCCGATATGATAATAGGACAAAGTTTCTTATATTCTATTGCATTACAGCTCTAATCTTTTCTCGTTGTCAATGTAGTGATATCCAATAGTAAAACACCATGCTAGCTTGGAGAATTCATTTAAGCTCCTATACGTTAACTTACAGCAGGTATCAAGTCTGCTCTAAAGCGGCTCTAAGTCTGCTCTAGAATCATGTCGTCTCTAGAATTATGACTACTTGGACCTGTCATGGTCCTAGAAGTAGAATTCTGACAGTTTTACTCAGTCATGGTCATAGAACCCTGATTGTTCTGGTCAGAGACATGCCGGCATGTCCTGTTCTGCACATGATTGTTCAGGCCGATCTATTCTTGCCATGACCGATTTTAGCTGGCTTATCTATGACCGTTCCGGTGCTGCTCTTACCAGAGTCATGACATTCATATCGTTCCTATTTTTACAGACATTTCTGATATTCAAATGACGCAATTAGATTGGCTGGATTTTGTCAAAATCCTTGAGCTTACTCATATCGAACATCAAATACATGTTTTTTTTTATATCCGACATAAATAATTTAAAATGACGCAAACAGAGTGAGTCCGGCCGAGGTTAAAACTTCCCGTCTTTCTTGTTTTTTTAGTTCAAACAGACTTTTAAAAAATATCTTGAAAGAAAAGGAGTTTTTTTACGAATTCGAATAAATAACGAAGTTATGGTAACCTCAAGATGTAGAAAAACAATAAAAGTGTTGTTCCATTGCTAAGTTTTACCATGTTATTGTAGAGACTTTGTCTCAATCGTTTTTACCCGAAATCCTCCCTTTATAATTAATTTTGATTATTTTTGGTCCAGCCAGCTTACGTTAACTAAAAGTTATATCGGAAGTCAGTTCTTTTATAAAATCTATAAATAAAAATAATTCTTCAACACCTCGTGAGATAAGGTAGTTCTTTATATGTTTTTTTTTATATTCCAGCTCTGGAAAACGTCTGGGGCAAGGGAACACAAAATACCGACACCCTAATTAATTTTCAGTTTGATATTTTTAGAGACAGAACGGTCATGGCCGGAGCAGTCATGCTGAGAATGGTCATATTCTCAGCAGACTTGGGTAAAACAGGCATGGCCAAAGAAGACTCGGGTAGAACGTTCAGAGCATGAGAAATCTTTAATGTAGGTAGCAGTCATGACTACAACAAGAACGGGTATGATTCCAGCATGATTCTTGGAATGTTGTAAGACTTCTCAAAGTTATCTTCAAATTGAAGTAAGTGTGAACCGAACCGTCAGTCCAAGGCGAACAATCAAAGAACAACGACACCACCGGAAAAACAAAGAAACAGAGACATATGACACACATACAAAGATGAACAATACGGGCCCAATAAAACCATAGGTGAGATCAGGTGCACCTGTAGAGTAAGCATCTCCTGTTTCTTATAAGACACCCGCTGTGTTAAACATGTCAACTCCGGTAGAGGAAATACAAACGTTAGTTGTAAAGAAAAAGATCTGTTGTCATCTGGGAACATATATCCCATTACAATCCATAAGATCGTGATGTCGACCGTAAAACTTCTGTAATGATGACCTCACGTTATGGGTAACATACAAATGTACCCTAGCTTAAGTTACCTTTTTGTAAGCAACCGAGCTTTATCAAGGTAGTCATTGTATTGACCACATGTCTTTGAGTACCGAATGAGTTGGGAGATGTTTACCTCATATGCTGGTGCTTTTGGAATGTTGCTACAAAGAAAAGGGATGATGACTATTGGAAAAGTGAGGTCATCGCGTTTGTCATACAGCCTAGTTTGCAGTGTGTCTCTGTTTTCGATTCCAAGATTATTAAGGTCAAGGAACCAAGTGGATGTGGAGGTATCTGCAGTTTCCTTAATTTTGAGCTCTTCTGATAGAGAAGATGAAGAAAATCACCAAAGTCAGGATTGTTAGGTGATAGCATATTATCTATAAAACGGAAGCTGAAATTAAACTGGGCCAATTTTTTACCTTTTTTTGAAGAAATAAATTTTTAACTTAGACCTTACCTTATGACTGCTTCCCAAACTAACTTAGACGAGAGATTATGTCTGCTCCCCACAGTGGACCACGTAAGGTTTGATGAATACACTAAAAATCCCGTTCCTTTCGATGAGAACACTTTTAAATCTGTAAGTTTTGATGAGAACACTAAGATCCTGTAAGTTTTGAAAGAACAACAAAGTGCCTATCATTTTTGTTCACCTTTGAAATGTTCGATAATATGAAGAGTAGTCGAATTTTGGAAAAATGACTTATGATTAAAGAACAGATACGCATAGCATACCCAAATTCAAGTGTTTTAATAGTTAATTAAACGATACAACATAAAAGAAACATGTTCACATCAACTCCGTAATAAGTGCGACAGGCCAAGCGCCTCCTGTTTCGTATGTATTAGTTTTCATGTAGGAAATTCATATGTACCTAAAAGAAAAAAAATATTAAATATATAAAAAAAACAAGAGGCTCTCAAGAGCCTGTATCGCTCACCTGGGCCACAGCTGACATATGCAGTTAAAATAGTCCCAATGTTTTAAGGGCATTATTTTCAAATTTGTTAATAAACATTGATGTTATATTACCATAAGTTAAACTATGTTCCAGACTAGCAGCTATTTTGGATTGGGTGCAGTTCTTTTGGCCAAGTTTGGATCCAATTGGCCCAGTAGTTTCAGAGGAGAAGATCTTTGAATGTCTTTTCCCATATGGTCCAATGTTAAAACTATGATCCCCGCTGGCGGCCATCTTGGATATAGCGCAGATCTGAAAAACAATATTTTTGCAGGGGACCATCTAAGGACTATTGTGGCCACGTTGATTTCAGTTGGCCCAGTAGTTTCAGAGAAGAAGATCTTTGAATGTCTTTTTCCATAGGGTCAAATGTTAAAACTATGTTCCCCGCTGGCGGCCTTCTTAGATATAGCGCGGATCTGAAAAAAACAACTTTTTTGCAGGGGACAATATAAGGACTATTGTGGCCAAGTTTGGTTTCAATCGGCTCAGTAGTTCCAGAGGAGAAGATCTTTGAAAGTGTTTTCCCATAGGGGCCAATGTTGAAACTATGATCCCGCTGGCGGCCATCTTGGATAAAGCGCAGATCTGAAAAAACAACTTTTTTGTAAAAGTCCATCTAAGGGCTTTTGTGGCCAAGTTTGGCTTTAATTGGCTCAGTAGTTTCTGAGGAGAAGATCTTTGAAAGTATTTTCCCATAGGGTCCAATGTTAC
>MJUU01031728.1:18582-33294 GCA_002080025.1 Modiolus philippinarum | reverse complement strand
TGAGTGTCAGAGTTTTTATGAGATCAGAAAGATGTGTACGAGGTTTCCAGAAAAGGATTCTTTTAGCATGGGTATGATCACTAATGTTTGATTGCTTGAGGTTGGTCACCCAGGGTCGTAACATAGGATAGAATTCTATCCTTTGGATAGACACTAATCCAAAAAATGAAATTTTTGAAATTCGCCACTTTTGGGCCCCATTTATCTCGTGAACGGTACATGCCACGTGAAATCCGTTGGCATACGCCAGATTGGAAATTTTCTAAGGGGTTTACTGAAATAAACCCCATCAAAATCCGATAAATAATAAAGATTCTACAGTCAAATATGTGAAAACAACCAATTTAACCCCTTTTGGCCCCTTTTTCTAAAACGGGCGGGGCCAGGAATATAAAATTATAGCCCGGGCTAAAGCATGTGCCAAGAAGCATCATACTAAAATTTGAAAATGATCTGTTCACTGGAACCAAAGTTATGCTGTCCACAGACACAAAAATACCCAATTTTACCCCTTTTTGGCCCCTTTTTCTGAAACGGGTGGGACCATAAACCCGAGATTAAAACCCGGGATAGCCATTATGCCAAGAAACCACATACAAATGTACTGAAATTTGAAGATGATCCGTCCACTAGAAACAAAGTTATGCTGGCCACAGACGCTGACGCCGACGACTGCGCCATAACATAATACGACCGCAAAATTTTTGCGGTCGTATAAAAAAGTCTATTACTTTCATTTTGATTTATCTGCATAAAAAAACTCAAAACCCTTTAAATACAGCATGTATGTGGTTATAATTTCACACAATCAATCTTTTTGGATGCTATCCAATCAAAGAAGCTGTGACATTCAATGTTGCATTAAAATAAGTCAACACTTTTACCAAGGGGGTGGGGGGGTGGGGGGCTTGGAGCTAAGTTTTAAGGAACCTTCCATTCATCATTCCTGAATTTACGTCAGTAGCTATAGAGGGGTTTAGCAAAGGATGTCTCTTTTTCATATGGTCCCTTTGTATTTGCATTTGTGGAAGAAAGAACAAAACAAGTATGCTCAATGCAAAGGATGTTTAATACACAACACATCATATATGGGAGTCTCAATGGGAATCCCTTTTACAAATTCCCATACATTTTTCTCCACTTATCCTGTTTCATTGGCAGGAAAATATTTTGCAAAGATTTTTTCCCATTTATAATCGACAGCATTTCCTATTTCACAATGGACACCCTTTCCAGTATTTCAAGTCTTTTTGCAACTTGCTTAAAAAGGCAAGTACTGTTTCCTGTTTATATCCCCCTTGACCGACTTCAAGTAATTTATGATAAATTTGAATGGATTGTTTCAGGATGTAACCTTAAGGTGTCTGCAGGGTATCAATTTCCTATTATAGAATTTTGTAAAATTTTCTGTGTAGAAACATAATTGTATTATTGTTCAAAATGTAAAATAAAATTTGGGGGTCACCGTGCATTTAAGCGCAAAATTTGAAATTGAAAATTTCAGGATTTTACATAGAAATGATAGGGAAATTGATCATATTGGAGGATAGTTTGAAAAATTTATTATAGGTTTTTTTCATAGTTTGCATGTGTTTAATTATCCTAATGTAGTTTACATATAAAAAATAAAAATTAGGGGTCACCGTTGAAATAAGAGAGACAAATTGCAAAATGTTAATTTCTCTAGTGATATCTTTGTTAAAATATTTTATCAAATTATCTCCCTTGAATAATTTCTGTGTTCTGTAAATCCAGCAACAGATTTAAAGCTCATGTGTTTTAACTCACGTTTTTGTAATGAAAATGCTATAAAAATGATTAGGTATATAAATTTTAAATACATTTGAACTTTCTCTTCATTTTAAATAACTATTTTGTTAAATTTCTTAATGAATGAAACCTAAAGGAACAATAATTAGACAAAAATGGCGGAATAATACCACTGAGACACCTTAAAATGCTTTTACCAATTGGTTCAATGAATAAACTATGATCTACACTAACAGCAATGATTTGACAGATCAAAATAAATTGAGCAAAGGTCCTTCCATGCAACATTCATTTTGGTTAAATTTACTTCAACTCTTTCAGAAGATAATTTAACAGTGTAAAGCTTCCAGTTAGACATATGACAAATATCATAATGACAATAGCTCTCAAAGGTGGAAGATGTGAGGTAATATGGCACATAAAGGAACTGCAAAGAAAAGGTGAAAAAGAAATTGTGACATTGTGTATGCCAAGGATGTAACCACTCCTTTATATCTGTCACATTTATATTAATTTCATTCAATTAAAAATTTCATCACTTTGGAACACCTTAACTAGAGGTACTGTGGCCTGGAGGGCCACAAAATGATACCTCCACTTCCCAATGGAATAGGTCCCCAAAATAATTTGCGGCAAAAAATTATTCAAAGTTGCACAATTCCATCTTGTGCTAAAAATTTTGAGAAATTTGCATAAAAGTTAATTCTGTAGTCTAGGAAGAGTAGTGGCCATAAAATGGGTAATTAGCAAGTCCATGTCTTAGGTGTGGGAAAAACTAAAAAACAAATGCTACTTCATTTTGATAGAGGACAATATTAAAAAGTTTCATTCAGATAAAAAAAATTCTCTACAACTGACAAAAGATCTCGTAAATAACTAGGTCGGTAAACAGGAAGTAGATGTCTGGCAAATCTGAAATCGCTACTTGCAGTATTGGACTTGATTATAAACTTGCATACAAAATTTCAAGTGGCAGTGATTTGTAGTTTCTAAGAAAACTGTTACGAAAAGTCTCTACAATTGACAAAAGATCTCGTAAATTAACTAAGTCGGTAAACAGGAAGTAGATGTCTGGCAAAACTGAAATCGCTAGTTGCCGTATGGGACATGGTTATAAATTTGCATACAAAGTTTCAAGTGGCAGTGATTGGTAGTTACTGAGAAAACTGTTAGGAAAAATTTGTTGCTATCACAGACAGACAGACAGACTGGCGGACGGACAGACTCGGGAAGTATATATCCGGCAAATCTGAAATCACTACTTGCGGTATGTGACATGGTTATAAACTTGCATACAAAATTTCAAGTGGCAGTGATTAGTAGTTTCTGAGAAAACTGTTAGAAAAAGTCTCTACAATTGACAAAAGATCTCGTAAATTAATTGACAAAAGATCTCGTAAATTAACTAAGTCGGTAAACAGGAAATAGATGTCCGGCAAAACTGAAATCGCTTCTTGCAGTATTGGACATGGTTATAAACTTGCATACAAAATTTCAAGTGGCCATGATTAGTAGTTTCTGAGAAAACTGTTACGAAAAGTCTCTACAATTTACAAAAGATCTTGTAAATTAACTTAGTCAGTAAACAGGAAGTAGATGTCCAGCAAAACTGAAATCGCTACTTGCAGTATGGGACATGGTTATAACCTTGCATACAAAATTTCAAGTGGCAGTGATTGGTAGTTACTGAGAAAACTGTTACGAAAAATTTGTTGCTATCACAGACAGACAGACAGACAGACAGACAGACAGACGGACAGAGTGATTCCTATATACCCCCCTGAACTTCGTTTGTGGGGGGGTATAATTAGTCTGTGTCAATCCTCAGGTAAATATCGCCAATGTTAACAGATCAATATTTAGAACGATGGATGCACATAACGATAATAAAGAGGTAAACTAAGAAAGGGACAGGGCTGTGTAAAAGTAGAACAAGACAATGTAAAAGGGGCATAGGACAATGTAAAAAGGGCACAGGTCAGTACCAGACTATCTAAAAAGGGCACAGGGCGGCATTGAGGAAAAGGTGGGGGACCGTCCTGTGAAAATGATCTAACTGGAATGACTACATTTTGAAACAAAGCATTGTCAGAATACATTTTTGCACTTAATTCCACATAATAAGAAACAGGAAGAAAAAAAAGAGTCTGACAGGACTGAGTTATGGTAGCTTTGTTCAAATAATCATGTAGAGTCAGTTTACTTATAGAAACTGAAAATAATCTAACAGAAATACCTTGTGAAAACACATGGACAGACATGGACATGAGCTCACATGGTCTGATATGAGAACACATGGACAGTCATGAGCACACATGGACAGACATCCGCACACATGGACAGACATCAGCACACATGGACAGACATCAGCAAATATGGATAGACATAAGCACTCATGGACAGACATGAGAAATGACAAAGTTGCAGTGTAGCAACCAATTGTAAGAATACAATACATATTTCATATACACAGACATATCAGAGTTGAAACAATAATAAACTTGGTGTATGACCTAAAATGTGAGACATAACTATAGGATGTAATAAGTCCCTGATGGTAGAAATGAGGGCTGATCATTTGATAAAGGATGGTTATGTCCATATATAAGCAAAAATAGATAATTAAATAATTTGTAACATAGAAATTGAGATTGGAATACTGAACTAGATTAGTGAAAAAATGGATATTGGAACATCAACACTGTGTGCAGGACAAGTACTGAAACTCAATGTAAAAACAGAGTGAACATAGAGACCTCACAAAGGGAAACAATAGTAATAAACATGCCATAAAACTAAGCACCAGAAAAGTGAACCCAGGAGAAAACTGGAATATAATCATATGCTCCTGAAAGGTAAGTATGTCCTGCTTCAATACATAACAACTACAATAACCATTCAATAAAAATTTCAAAAATAATTATTGATTCATAAAAGAAAAAACAACTATGATTCTGTAAGCACTAATTATTTATTCAAGCACTACATGCACAATATTCAATAGAATTTAACATCACATCACTTTTAACAATAAATGTCACTAAATTATCTCAATCTAATTATTTTTTCAAGCACTACATACACATTATTTTAACATCACTTTTAACAATAAAAATCAATTTTGATTTCTATAAATGTCACTAAATGCTCTACATAATATTCAAATAAAATTATTTATAGTTTTTTTTTTCTTATCAACAAGCATACAAATAATACACACAGATAGCAACAAGATGAAACCTATCAAATGTCAATGGTACTTCTGGATACTTCTTGGCATATCTATAGGCAGATAAAAACTCTGGGTCACAGTCCAGGAGAATCTTCTCGGAACGTAACACTGGTGTTTCAGTGATGACAACTATCTGGTGCCCTGTCAGATCATTGTTGAGTATATGGTACCAGCCAAATGGAGTTTTGTGGGTATGAAAGTCCCATGTACGTAGTTTGAGTAGTCTGCGGTCAATAACTGGACATCTACACCTTTTACTGGCTTGTTGGCGAATTCTAGAATGTTTGTTCTTGCTGTTGTGTTTGTGTCTATGTGTCCTTTTTTCTTCATGATTACGTCTTCTAGATGATCTGGAAGTTGACGGCTCATTTGCAGCTGTTTCAATTGATGTCTGAGTAGATACTGGTGATGTCAGAGAAGATACTGGTGACATCTGAGTAGATACTGGTTCAAGCTTTACAGAAAGAAGTTTGATATCTGGTTTAATATCTAGCTGAATATCTACTTTCATATCTTGAACAACTGGTTTAATATCTTGAACAACTGGTTGAATATCTTGAATATCTGGTTTGATATCTACAATATCTGGTTTCATATCTGGATACATATCTGCTATCAAGTAAATTGCAAGACTATGCTTTGATAAACTAATTTAACTTTCCTCAGAATACTTTGGGTATAAATACCCTACATCAGCTTGTGTTTTGAAAAATAAGTAATTTGATTGGTCATTGTTGTTTTCTTTTTAAACTGAGAAATTGATATGATTGGTTATTAGTGTTCCAACATTAAAACAAACAAAAAATTTAATTGGTTGATTAAAGATCAAAGAATTAATTACATATTTTGAAAGAATTTTAACATTCTGAAAAATTCTTAATTAATTCTTTATCTTTTTTAATTAATTATTCTCCTGTTTTGTTAAAATATAATAATTACAATATAATTGTTTTTTCTCTTAGAACTCCTTAGAAAAGCACACCAAATATGTTTAAAAACTGAGATTCACCCTCCAAAGCTACATTTGAACATGCTTAAATATTTAAGAAATAGTTTTCTTTTGAATACAGTTGTGCATTTAAATCAGTTTGATATCATAGCTTTTTTATGGGTAACAGTTATTTTGTTTTGAACACTTGAAAACTGTGTTTTAGAGATTGCCTGTCCTTCATCCTATCGAAAAAATATCTTATAAGATTTATACAAAACACATTTTCATACAAAAGATTATGAAAAATAAAAGCTTTTAGGCCATAATTAAAAAAAAATTGTTTCCCCTTACCCGACCTTACCTAATAATGTTGAGTGGGTAGGTAGGAAGAAAATTATTTTTTAATCATTTTTACTAAAAAGAGGTTAGAAATAACTGTTTTTTATCCAAATTTGAGTAAAAAAGAATTTTTCTCTGAAAAGTCAATACAATTATTTGAGTTGGGCCATTTTTTTAGGGTCAGTAGAGTAAGGAGAAACAAACAATATTTTAATTTTGGCCTTATCTAAGTTTATTCATGTAACATTAGTGGAGACAGTGATAAAAATGCCATGATTGGGCTCAGCTAGAAATTATGGATGCACTGCCAACACAAATAAAGTAAAATTCTAACCTTTGTTCATTTATTCATTTTATTTTTACATATTTATAAAGATCAAGGAAGATAATGAGTATATAGATTTATGTTTCCTTATTGAAATGTATTCCAATTTTGCTTTTTAATTACTAATTAATATTCCTTATTTATCAATTGTTAATTGGGGATATAGTGAGTGTGGCCAAATGGGTACAAACCACTGAATTTGATATATTCAGTAAAAAGATGACTTTACAATAAGAATTCAGTTAAATCCATGAGCTCCTTTATTATTTATCCTTCACAGCAAAAATTAAATGCTGTCAGATATGTTTGATAAAAATATGGTCAAAAGGGGTATGTACAGTAAGAGCAAACCAAGGCACTTGTTTCATTCAAAAATTGCACACTCTGGCTCTCTTCTTACAAAATCTTACTGCACATTTATAGACTATATGCAACAATTCTACATCAAAATTAAATTTCTTTATCCCAGTTTTGTTTGATATATGAATCTAGAGTGAAAATTTAGCCAAATTCATTGATGCGGAAAATATAGATCAAGGTGACATAAATCTGGTATGGATGTTGGTTACTACTCATGATGTAACAACTTACCAATAATCATCTGTCTATGACATGTAGGTGTTGAGATATGGTGCAAACAAAAAAATTTGATCGAAAAAAACTAAGTCAAACTAATGACAAAATACGGAAAAATTGGATTTTTTTTTTTTCAAAATTAAACTTGGGATTCAATAATGAAGTTGCATTGAATATTGTGTCAAAATTTCATTGATATTGAACATGATATGAGAAAGTTAAGTTCAAAAAAAGTTTAACATTTGGGTTTACCAAATGTTCACAATGAAGCCGACGAAGACAGAATCTATGGTCGATATGTCTTGCCTTCACAACATTCATCGCAGGTGAGACAAAAATCATTTCAAATATGTAAATAACTGGTACTGTTCCAATGTCAAATTCATTATTTCAAAGTTACATAAAACAAGTACACAAAGTTTTGTATTTGGTCTGAAATTATTTTCTCTCTTTCTATTCTTATACTAAATAGATCAATAATAATTGAATTATCTACTGTTAATATTGCTAATGTATTTGAATAATTTTATAGAATTATTTGTCTGTATGCTTATCTTGTTTTAAGGAGAGAACTAGTATAGACTCTGCCTGTTGTCCAATCCTTTTGTTTAATCAATCAAATATTTGAAATTAGAAAAAAAATGTCTGGTGAAAGTTGCATTGTAAACTCAGAAAATAACCTCAGTCAGGAAAAAAAGAAATCAGCAAGTTTAGAAGTTCCTGGAACAGGTCCCTTCTAATCGGAACAATTTAGAAAGTGAAAGATATGGACTTTCAAAAGAATATTTATTAAATTTTCCCACTACTCAAGTGACTAGATCTGGGATAGCAACTTGTTCCAGTCCCTGGTTGTGTTGACGAGTAATATAATCACTTGCTCTAATATTAATTATAGAAAGCAAAAAACATTTTACACATGTAAAAAAAAAATACGTAAAAGTATTATAATCTAAAAAACATGATATTGATTTTCTTTGCCATCGACATTACATGTACTGATAACAATACCAAGAAATACTCAACAGAATTTCAAATATTTCCTTATTTTGTTTTTATTAACATTTAAAATTCTTCTTTTTTATTTCATTTTTTAATTTTTTTATGTTAATTTTGTTTCAAAAATTCTTATTTTGTTTTGTCTTTTTTCTAGCATTTCTATAATTAAATGGTATATTCAATCATGTTTTTTTCTTCTTTTGATGTTTGTAATTGTTTATTTAAGTGAAATAACAACTCCCAATTAGGGTAAATCAGTAGTCAATCAAGATGGATTTAAATCAAAACGATTTTCATTTTCAAAAGAAGCAAACTTTTGAGTTGTTTTACATAATTAATTTTCTTTAGACAGCTATAAGATAATATGTTCATGTTTTTTTTTAACATTAACTCATAAATAATGTTTCTTTTGTTTAACAAATGAACATGGCTTTGTTTTCTATACAAACCTTTTTTAATTATTATTTATGGTGATAGTGTTAAATTTCTGTTTTTTTTTTTAGTCAATTGCATATTTTTTCTTCCCATTTCTCTACAATGCACTTGAAACATATGGAAATGATAAAAATAAAAATAAAATTCTATTGATTTGCTTGCAAAAAAACTAGACCCCTGCTCCCCCATTTGATTCCAGATGTAAAAAAATCACCCCCAAAAAATTCAAATTAAATAAATTTTTAAATAGCAGGTACACAATGGCAATATGTACTGAACATTAAATGCAAGTTTCATTGAATTTCACCAAGTGGTCTATGAGGAGTTGTCGCAACAGAGTATGTACCCTATGGTAGACGGAATAATGAATGGACGGACGAACAGACACAATGATCACTAATTACCACCCGCTAAAGCGGATGTATAATAATGAGAACAGCTATTTTCAATGAAACCATTACATAATTTAAAATCCTTTTTGTTTGTAAAAAATATATTCATAAAGAATGAACTTGATATGCAGAGCAATATCAATTGAGATGATGGTATATTGATATTTAGACTCTCGCTGTCATTTGAGGTTAAATACAGTGCATCAAATGTCTCGCATGTGGTTAAATATCCAATATACCACAGTGAACATAAATTATTTCTTAAATATACAGTCAAACTTTGATTCCTGGAACACCCAAGGGAACTTTGAAAATACTTCAAGCTATCCAGTTCAATTTATGTTACATCTTGAACAAAGGGACTACAAAAAATACAACCATAGTGTTCGAGCTATTGCATTTAAGCTGTCGAAGTTCAACTGTATTAACAGCTCAGCCAACTGATGATATAAAAAAAATCTGACAATTCCATAGAGTAAATTGATCAAAATAGAGATGATGCATCACTTGTTAAAATACTATGTTGGTCTCCTGTACTGTGGTGCCAAAAGTACTGCGCAGGATTAAATGATACAGTGCACTTCTGATCTCTCTGCTTTTTTCTCTTACCACTGTCATTTATTTTATTACATTTTGCCTACCTCTCTAACATCAACCTGACTATTTTTAAACAGATCCAAAGCCTCTTCAAAATTCCCTTCTGAAAATTCTATAAATGCTGCCTGTTGTTGAAATCTTCTAAATATCTGTAAAATAAATATGAAGAACTACATAAGGGTTATTCCAAAAAAAAAAATGTCTCCATGGAGCTGAAAAATTGTTGGAAGAAATAAAATTTAAAACCCTATACAACACACATATTCATCTTATGTTTGATATGTTGTTGCAATAAGCCGACTACTTTTTGCCAGTGGGGGTACATGCATCCTTTGACCTTTGAATTTGGGGGTACAGGGTATTTCTGAGATACATACACATAACAATACTTCACTATTTCTTGTATTTCACAAAGTGAGCGCAAGCAACCAATCACACTTTGAGTGCTATTTTTCTTTCACTTAATGTAAACAATACATACACATGTATTGACCTAAAAAAATAGAATATTTAAGAAATAAAACATGGCCGCCATACTATATTGTCATTATAACATGGGCTTGAGTTGTTTTTGCAAATATTTTATCCCGAGCGTAACATTTTGATTTTGATAAACAAACTCAATGACAAAAAAACTTTCAACAAATACAATAAAAGCTGACTTTTGTTTGATTTACATTTGTTATTGCTTTTTTAACTGTAGAAAATGCCTCAGGTCCTCTAAATCTCCATTCAAACTTTCCAATCAACGCTGCTTACGGACCGGACATTACGATTTTATTTGTGACGTCACGAGTAGGAAAATTAAAGTTTGTCCCGAACATTGCCTTTTCAAATAGAAAACAATGCTACAATGAATTTCGGAAACAAATTTAATTAAAAATTTGTTAGTGGATGGTAGATTTGACAGTTAAAATGTAAAACAGATATAAAATATGCAACAGAAACTATGCATCTTTTGCGCATGTGCTTAGAGTGTTATATTGGTATTATAACATGACTCTATTTACAAAGCTAATACAGGAAGCCATATTAGAATCAACAATAATTTTTTAAATGTACATTATTTACCCACAAGAACTGAAATTAAATAAAGCTAACAAGGATTCAAATACTGCCCTTTTCTGGATCTAACTATCATTATTGACACTGGTAAAATAAAAACTAAAATGTATGATAAAAGGGATGATGTTGATTTCACTATAACTAATTTAACTCATACGGGGTGTACATTTCTCAACTAGTACGATTCGCGAGTGTTTGTTCTACTCTTGATTTTAATGAACATAACCTTACTATCACAGCCAAACTTTTACAACAGGGTTACAGATTTCATAAGTTGTTGAATACCTGTAAGAAGTTTTAAAACAGATGTGAATATTCAATATCTAAGTATGGTGTTACTTGCAAACAGCTTATTACTAAGGGCATTTCTAATCCTCGTTTTACAGTAATGTTGTTAAAAAATGCCAGAAACTGATTAAAAATCCAGAAAAGCTGGGTAGTAACTTACATTCTTTATGTAATAGGGGATAATGACAAGATACTCTGCTTGCATCTGTTAAATTAACTTTGAGATTTAGTGACCTGAAAATTTTACATACATACTGTCCTCTCACTAATACTGCTGATGTCTACTGAAATATATGATGATTCTTGACCAAATCCTGCAGGAAGTTTTGAGTTTGATTTTTCTTCTGTAGTGCGACAGTGTTTTACCAGAAGACTAGGCTCCTTTAGCTAGCTGGCAGATTAGCGGCGAGCACCCCTTGACCTATCTTTCAAAATTATGTATTGTCATATTCTCTCCTTTCAAAATTGTGGTCATGGAGTTAGTAGTCTACCTGTGTTGGGTTTTATTCATATGTTTACTATACTATAGGGAAATGGGACAGATAAAGGGGAGGTTAGGGTACCCATAAACCGGTTTAACCCTACCGCTGGCTTTTGCTAGTGCAGGTACTAAGCCCGCCTGTCCTGAGTTCCTACCGTTGTTTACGTTTGTCTTTTGTCTTATTTGTGTTTTTCCTGTGTAGTTCCCTAGCAGATTGTTGCATGTAATTACAATTTTCAGCCATTGTATGGGTCCCTTTTAATTCATGAATGAACATTTTCATTTGTGAAATTGTGCATAAATGTTTTCTAATGTATGTGAATTAAGTACTGCAGTATGTGAATGGGCATACTGTTGGTGGTTCCCCTGAATTTCATGTGGGTTCTGCAACCATCCCCATCCCCACCCCCATATCATATTATAAAATTTCATGACTACTGATTATATGTGATTTTTTTAACATATGTATCAAATTGATAACGACTGATATACTTTAAGGATTAATATCTTACTTTTAGGAATTTGTCTCTGGTAAGCCCAGCTTTGTTGGCATTTTTGGCCAATTCTAAAGCTTCTGTCACCCTCTTGTCAGCAAGTAAAGCCTGAACCTGTTGAAATATTAAAAGCAATAAATCATTTTTTTTTCATTTTTTAGTTAAATAAATAATTAGATCTAATATTCCATTTAAAAGGATTTGTGTGTGTATGCTTATGTGCGTGTGGAAGGAGGGTTTTGTTCAGTTCACTAAAACCCAACTTATTTTTTTTTATTTTTTTAATATAAAAAGGCAGATTATACTCTATATCCCATGTCCATTTCTACCAGCAAACATTTCTTTGGAAGATCCTTTTGCATTTGTTTCAATGCTTTCAAACTATAAACATTTTTGAAGACTACAAGGTTAACAAGATTACTACACGTAGCTATGTGTCCCCCGCCACTGCAGTAAAGTCGATAAAGTCTCATAACTCATGTAAAATTTGTCAAATCAAAATGGCGGCATGATATGATCAACTACAGATGTTGACAAACAATCACACAAAATTTCAGCAAAATCTGTCCAGTAGTGTAAGAGGAGTTGCGCCCACAAAAAATGTGACACACGGACGCAGACCATTACTATGTCCCTCCGTTGCATTGAGGTGGGGACAATAAATTGCTATGATCTAGTACATGTGGAGACTAATAATCCTGGAAAATTTGAAGGAAATCTGAGTAGAGGATTTTGAGAAGTTGCGTCCACATTATAGTTATTGTAGAACATTGTTAAATTTTTAAAGTCCAATAACCCCTACAATATTTGACGAATCAAAATGGTGATGCGATATGATCTAGTACATATAGTGACTAGCAATCCTGTAAAATTAGAATAAATTCAGACAAGCAGTTCTGAGGAGTTGCGTCCACAAGATTTGCCATTGTATAACAATGTGGAAATGAGCAAAGTCCCATAACTCCCACAAAATTTGACGAATCAAAATGGCAATATGATATGATGTAGTACTAATGCTGGCTAACAATCCTGTAAAATTTGAATGAATTCTGACCTGTGGTTTCTGAGAAGTTGAATTCACAACATTTTCCATTGTATAACAATGTAGAAATAATCAAAGACCCATAACTCCAACAAAATTCATGCGATATGATCTAGTGCTAATGGTGACTAACAATCATGCAAAATTTGAATGAATTCTGACCAGCGGTTTCTGAGGAGTTGCGCCCACAAAATACGTGACACACGGATGCAGACCATTACTATGTCCCTCTGTCGCATTACAACCAGTTGACATTAACTTTTGGACCAACTTGCCCTTTCTGGCAAGTGAGATATAAATTTTACTTGTCCAAAACTAGGAAGTACTTGTCCGAACTTTGTGAATATCAAACAGCTAAAACATGGTCCCTTATATAGCATTGCAGAGTTGGAGGTGTTTGTAATGTCTTATGTGACAGAAACCTGTCTATTACCCTGAGCAAACAAACAAGCCTATTCTGAACCATAGTAGAGTCGGAACACTTGACAGAGCATGCAGTCCTGATAAACATGATAAAGTTTTAAAAAGGTCAATTTGTACTTATACAAATGAAAATCAACAAGGTTTGAATATTTTTCATGACAAGTACCATGAAAAAATAAATAAATAAATGAAATGGAAAGAAAGGAGTTTTTTAAAGATCTCTTGACATTTTTTTATTTAAAAAGCAACATATCAGAAGCTGATACCGTGTTCATACTTCTCTATTTTCTCCATTTTCTGACAAAAAACAAACATCACCAAAATGTTCCGGCATTGTACATTTGTATTCATATCGTTTTGATAACAAGTGTGGACCCAAATTGATGTCTCGCCCATCCCTACATGGTCACAAAATTGATGTGAAAACTCAAACTGACTAAATCAGAAAACTAAACATGTTCCCTAGACTGTGAAGTTATGATAACTGACAAAAGCAATATAGCACACTGTCATGTATCACCTAAAACCAAAATGCCAAATATAAGTGACCTACAACTGATAAATACTGAAAAACAAAACATGTTCACTAGATCATGAAAATGGTATCAAAGGCTAAAGCTAAATAGCAGGCTGTCATGTTCAATCTAAGACAAACCCATATACCAAATATTATTGACCTTACATTAATAGATACTGGGAAACTTAACATGACCACTGGACCATGATATTGAGGTCACAAACAAAAGCCATACAGCAGACTGTCATGTACTACTAAAGACCACCCTATATATCAAATATCACTGACTTACCACTTATAGTTACTGAGAAAAACAACGGCAGTAGAATACCGATGGAACAAAGCACAAGATTACACAAATCAAAGTCCAGAGACAAGGCAACAGCAAGAACACCAAAAGATGGAAGACCAAAGACACCACATGTCCACAAAACACACAAACATTACATATACAACACAAAAAACTAAAGCACTAACAGTGTGAACTCTCAATAAACAAGAGTGACATCAGGTGCTCCAGAAGGGTAAGCATGTCCTGCTCTGTGCACAGCACCCGTCACACTGTCAGTGGGTCAATCCAGGGTAAAGTCAAAACCGGTAACGTCAAATCCGGGAATACGCGAATCTAGCTGAAAATGTCAGTTTTTATTTGTGACACTGACATTTCATATCTATCTATGATGTCATGGTGACGGCCATAGAATTTCTGAAGGAACGAAAGTAACAAAGGCTGAATATAGCCCTGACTCAGCAGTTTTTGTGACAGTGCTTTTGCTCTTTCCACAAAGTCACTGTATGTACTGCACGCT
>MJUU01031726.1:15914-26177 GCA_002080025.1 Modiolus philippinarum | reverse complement strand
ATCCATGTATTCCATGGTTCGTTGGTGTGTAATGGTGGGTTTTGATATTTTTGAAATAAATCGGGAAAAGTTGTTTCAAAATTTTCTTTTTGATTTACAAATATTAATTGATTAACAAGGATTATATCTTTTTCAGAATATTTAGTGTGAGGATTATACGATGCATTAGGATTATATTTAAATTCTTTCTTCATTTTTTACCCTAAAAAATGTACCATACTATTTCAAAAATTGATGAAACAATAAACTTACTTACTTACATTGATAACAGAGATGGAAACAAACGTATAGGTTTAAAACAAATAACATATTGCGTAGGTTGGCATAATATTTCAGATGAACATATAAAAAAAACTGGGGAGAGACCTATAAAACTTATAGATGGCTACTATAGTTTTAAACAAATAGCGGATGAATTTATAAAAGAAAATATTAAATTGTCCGTAAATGAAACAAATGGTATTGCTTTATTAACCACTCCTGTTGAATTAAAAATAAGTAAAAGTTTAAGATATATGTTAGGATTTAGTAAAACAAAAATATTCACACCTAATGAAACACATTATGGAAACAAACCCATAGATTTTGCTATTTATAAATCATTGTATTTACATTTAGAACAAGTAAGCACTTTTTATAATTATCTTGATGGTATGCCGAGTACATTATTGGCTGTTATTCCAGTTGAAAATGAAGAGTTTGGAGATGTTATAACGTTAAATTTTTAACATCCTCAATATAAGCGTTTAGTAAATGATGATATACATGAATTAAAATTAGAAATAAGAGATGAGGATAATAAAAAGATAAGAAATAGTTTTCCACTTAAATGTGTTTTAGAAATTATTTAAGGGTACCTCTTAGCTAATAATTTACCTATTAAAATGTCGTTAAAATCCTTTCGGTCGAGTATATTTGGAGTTAAAAAAAAGCATGTAGATGCATCGGAAATATTAAAAATGAGGAACGAGCTTAAAGTAATGGAAATTAATAATAATTTATTATTTAACAAAATTACAAATATTCCAGACAGAAACACAATATGTATATTCGCTGGTATTAATGGCCCATTGAAATTTAATCAAATGTTTAATTTTGGTACTGGTGGAAGCGAATTTGTAATGAACTATCCAGGTCAAATATTAGGTCTTAGTTTAATAAGTCTAAAAACAGGAAAAGATGGTTTAACTGTCATGGTGAGTGTTAATGATAAATTAACTCATGATGGAATAGAATTGGATGATTCTGTTTATGAATATCATAAATATAAAAACTTTGAAAAACCTTTATATGTTAAGGCTGGAGATAGAATAAGTTTTATGAGTAAGAGTGATAGTCCTTTATGTATCAATACTCTAGTATCAGCGGTAATTGAATTATTTTTATAAACTCATTTTAATCCTTAAAAAATGGAGGCTTACGGAGAAAAATTAAATCCTTATAGAAAATTAAGAGAACCTCATGCTGTAAAAGGAATTCGTCAAAATGTTGTAATAACTAATAATCCTTCAACTATTAACAAAAATCAACGTTTATTAGTTATATTTCCTAATCTAAGTAATTATGATGTTATTATTCCTGGAACAACTAGATTAACTTTTGAAATAGAAATTGAATCTAAAGATGCAAATTCAACTATTTACCAAAATATTGGAAGAGCAATAGTTGAAAAAACAACTATTCGTATAAGGGGGCGTGAAGTTATGTCAATAGAAGATAGTGATATTTATCATTGTTATGTAGATTTGTGGAAAGCTACAACTGAACGTGTAAATATGGCATATCAGGGTATTGGATCCGAAAATATGTTAAAACATAGGGTTGGAGCAGGAGATGCAACAACAAATACAGGAGATCAAGCCATAGCAGATGCATTCAAAAACAGATTTTGTATTCCATTAGATTTTGAAATATTAGAAACTCACATGCCTTTTTATCAAGCTGGTCTTGGGGATAGACTTGAATATGAACTTACATTTAACGACTGCAACAAAGTTATTCGTTCAACAGATGCAGATGCAAAATATAAAATTACAAATATTTGTTTAGAATTTGATAAGGTTTTTAGCCCTGAATTAGCAAGTCAAATAAGACAGCAAATTGACGGTAAAATGGTTATCTTATATGACAAAATATTAAGAGAACAAAGAATAACCAAAAATAAATCTGATACAAGCTGGAACATTAATATAAACGCCCCAGCTAGAAGTATGAAAGGTATTTTAATGTTATTCGAAGACCCAGAAAGAACAAGCACCGAAACTTATTATAATCCTGAAATAACAAACGTAGGAATGATAATAGAAGGTACTCCAAATCAGCTATACAGTATTGGAATGGAAGCGTGTCAACATTGGGATGAAATAAATAAATTCTTTGCTTTAAATTCAAAACTAGATAAAGAAATAAATAAAACAGCAAAAAAATTAAATTTATCTGATACAACATTAGAAAAATACTTAACAACTAATTATGCTTTATGGTTAGATTTACGTTCGACAGATGATAACTCATTACACGGTTCAGGTAGAAGAATCGAAAATGCCTCTCAAGGTATTACAATTCAAATAAAAAAAACAGCAGGAGCTGATAAACCGATAAATATTTATATTTATGTTATACAAGATGCACAAATTAATTTTGAAGATGGAAGATTTAAAGAAGTAAATTATTAAGTACGAACCTTTAATTTTTTTATTTTATTTATTAAAAATGGAATTACCAAAATATCCTCATTGCGCTATTATTTGTGGTCAGACAGGCTGTGGAAAAACAGAATTTGTTCTTGATTTGTTAGAAACAGAATATCTTCAAGTGTTTAATTATATTGTTATACTTTGTCCAACTATTCAATGGAACAAGGCATATAAAAATCGTGAATGGATCGGTGATGTTAAAAAACCAAAAGCGAAAAATTTGATAATTCTTAATCCTATTCTTAATAACGGAGAAGAAAAATTACAAGAACTACTAAGAATATGTTTTAAAAAATATGCTGGTCATCCAACATTATACATTATAGATGACTGCAGTGCAACAAAAGAATTAACAAAAAAAAAGGGATATGCTGTCTGAACTTGCATTTTCAGGAAGACACGCTGAACAATCAGTATGGGTAATTTCACAGAGATATAACTCTGTTATAAAAGACTTGAGAGAACAAACAAAATGGTTATGCATGTTCTACACAAAAGATAGAGATAGTTTTGATAAATGTTTAAGAGAAAATGATGTTATTCCTACATTGGAAGAAAGACAAAACATAAAGGAAGAACTTAAAAAAAATAAACATCGTAAATTAATATTAAAAACAGATCAACCTACTGGTTATTGGGTAATTGATTAGAGTTAATTAAATTTCATTTATTAAAAATGAAGAGAGAAGAATTTGAAAGATTGTTAAAAAAAACAAAAAGATCACAATACACAAAAATGGACCGACTTAGAAATTGATAAAATTTACAAAATTACTGATTATAAATATGTTAACACAAGTTTTGGTAAGAGTGTAATTTTATCTATCGAAAATAATGGTGAATTTTGGTGTCCTTCTCATCTCGCTGAAAAAATAGAAAACGAAGATACTCCTTTTTATGTAAGACCACTCGGTTTGAAAAAATGTAAAAATAATAAAAAAAAAATAAATATCATGCTTATGATTTAGTATTTCCAAAATAAGAAAAATAACTAATGCTTAAGAATTGCTTTAAATAATGCTTAAGTAATGTTTAAGAAATGCTTAAGAAATGCTTAAATAATGCTTAAGTTATAAAGCAAAAAAATAGCAATAAAAAGCAATGCTATTAGAAATACTAACAATTATAACAAACACTGCAGTATTATCATTAGTTGGNTTATTATAGAATAACCACTTAAGATCTGAAAACGGGTCACGGCAACAACGTTTTAAAATACATGTTTGAATAACATATCAAATTTAATTCAAATTTAATTTTTTGAGTGAACTTTCCTTTTAAATACACTACAACACATACAAGGTCCGATTTGTTCTTTTAGACAGTCAACTTTATTTTTTTGATGGTCAGAGTTGTCCTTTTAGCCGAGCCAACTATGATAATTTAACGGTCCGAGTTGTCTTCATGACGGTCCGAGTTGTCTCATTGACGGTCCGAGTTGTCTCATCGACGGTCCGAGTGGTCGTGGTCCGACTTGTCCGCGGGCCGAGATGTCCCCTATTCCATAGTCTGCTTCAACCAGACTCTTACATGTATGTAGAGAGTCTGGTCCCACATAACACATATACATGTTACCGATAGACGGCGCGAAAAAAAGTAGGCGGAGCTTATCAGATAGTAAATAAATAAACACAAACCACGTGTGGATTTTTTTTACTCGCGTTATTCTTTGCAATGACATTTCATAAATAATGCATCCTTCACATCACCACGCGTTTTATAGGAAAGGTAATTGAGAATTCTGCAGAAATGCTTGTTTTTCTTTTTTATTTTTTTTTTACTTTAGTTTTGTTTTTTGTTTGGGGGGGATATAACTACTTTTGAATTTTCGCTTCTGTAAATTTGCAACAAATATATATGTGGTAACATTGATGGTTTCAGCGAAAAAGTATTACTAGCTATATGTGTTGGTAAATATATTACATGACTAGGTTTTAAATGTTTTTTTAAAGTGCCACAAATCATATTTATTTGAATAATGTAGGGACTTCAATGAGAGATTTTTTTATATGCAGATACAAACGATGCAAACAACGAAAGAAAGTTTTATCTAATGAAGATCAAGTTACAAAATAAAAAAAAATGATTTTTTTTTTTCTCATTCTTCTTTTGTTTTCAAATGTTCTGCATCTTGAACCTACTTGCATTTCATATATTTTTTTGGCAAAAGCTTTCTTGCCGGAGCCGAGAAAACCCAAAATACCAAGCGAATATATCAATACCAACAATAATATAGACGTTACGCCGTCTCCTTCCACTTGGATCAAAGTGATGACCTACATAAGCCGTGGAGGGTTGTAATGTGGATTGCCCCTTTAAACTGTTGGAATGAATGAAAGATTGTCACAAAAATACAAGTGAAAATCAGAAATTCGGATCAGACAAAAAAATCACCACCAGTGCTATTTAAACCTACGGGAAAATCATATTTTGATCAACTCTGAAAAAGTCCGATATGACTAAAATATGGCCATCAGCGCGGAACATACTTAACATAAGACCCTAATAGAGAACATTATATTCATCTTGTTCTGCATTATTGAAGCAACTGTTCTGGAAAGATGTAGGGAAGGGCCTCAACAAAGATTGCACATTTCGATCAGCAAAAACACCTGGCCACCACACTGAACTTAGTATAACATTGGTCCTATGTGAAAATCACATTTTGATTATGTCCTCTGAATTCTACCAAAATGTTACAAAAATAAATAATATTTTAAACATCGCCTCTGAAACCCCTTCTNTTAATTTCCGAAATGGCCATACAGCTCATTAAAATTATTGCAGTTGGAGTTAACATATGTGTTATGGTCTCATGTTCATTTACTCCATATCCTATAGTAAAATATTGGAGAGTGATGCTGCTTCAGATGATAATTGGGTCACTCTGACCTACATTTTACGCTTCAGTGACTCAGGTTAAAGTTTGCGTTAAGGTTCATATCTGAGAAACTACATGTGGCACATCAATCATCTTTGGTCAGTGGATGCGTCTTGGAGAGTTATGCTGCTTTAAATGATAATTGTGTCACTCTGACCTACATTTTACGCTACAGTGACTCGTATTAAAGTTTGCGTTAAGGTTCATATCTGAAAAACTATATGTGGCACATCAATCATCTTTGGTTACTAGATTTGTCTTGGAGAGTGATGCTGCTTCTGATGATAACTGGGTCACTCTGACCTACATTTTAGGCTTCAATGACTTAGGTTATAGTCTGTTTTAAGGTTCATATCTGAGATACTACATCATTCATCTTAGGTCAGTGGATGCCTCATGAAGAGTGTTGCTGCTTTTGAGAATTAATATTTTTGAAACTTGACTGAATTTGGAAATTTAATTGCTACAGGCGAGGGGATTAGCTGTCGTTTCCGACTGCTCCCATCTTGTCTAATATTGACTTTACTCAATTAAGTGATTTGTCTTTTAAAAGGAATAAATATTGTTATGATTGTATTATGTTCAGTTCGGAGTTGCATATGATTAAGGTAACACACCCGACCACGAATAAAAAGTTAAAAATTTACATCGAATTCACAGTTTATTTATGGACGTAGTGTATCAAAATTGAACCAAACATTTCACTACGTCATACGCCACACTTCTATGTTTTCTTATTTATTAGCAATTGAATATTCCTGGTAATAGCCCTTTATGTCCATATTAACCATATTAGCTAATTTACAGTGTTTGAGAAGACGGCTTTACCCAAAGGCCACCGAGGACCAAAACCAATGTTTTGAAGCGAATGTATAAGCATTTGCCCTTTCAAATGGCACAACGACAGTAGAATACCGAAGGAACAAAGGAGTGAAATTTACAAAAATCGAAGTCCAAAGGCATGGCCAAAACGAGAACACAGAAAATAATGACATTAGACACAAAACAATGACGTTAGACAGATACAAAGCACAGAAATAGAAATCACAACATTCAAAACAAAGCACTCACAGTGTGAACTCCAGTGAAACTGAGAGTGACATCAGGTGCTCCGGAAGGGTAAGCACCCGTCTCACTGTGAGTAGGTCAATCCAGGAAAATGTCAAAGTCGGTAGTCAAATCCGGAAAGACGTGAATCTAGCTGAAAATGTCCACTTTCATTTGGGATACTGACACGTCATATCTTTCGATGATGTTATGGTGAAAGCCATAGAATTTCTTGAGGGATGACATTAACATAGGTTGAACAAATCCTTAACTAAGCAGCTTTTGGGACAGTGTTTTGCTCTGTTAAAAAAATCACTGTACAAATAACACGCTCGACAGTAACAAATCAACTGTGAAATGTACACTCCATAGGCTGGAGAGGTAGGTATATTGCTGCTAAAAAAGGGCAGATTCACAATCGGGAAATTAAAATCATCACGCTTATAATACAGCTTAGACTTCAAACGTCCATCTTCGTCAATATACAATAACAGATCTATGTAAGAAACTGAAGTAGGTGTTTCAGTTGTGATTTTAATTTCAAGCTCATTGGGATAGATCTGATGTAAATACTCCTTAAATTTAGGATTATTAAGAGAAAGTACATCGTATATGTAGCGGAGGCTGTAATTAAAGGACTGGGCTAAATATTTTTGTTGAATTAGCCCTTTTAAAAACTTGGCCTCGTACGAGTAAAGAAAAAGGTCAGCCAAAATCGGCGCACAGTTAGTTCCCATAGGAATTCCTATTGTCTATGGGAAGACACGACCTCCGAATTCGACAAAAATATTGTCGATCACAAATTCTAACATTTTGATTACGTCAGTCTCGGTGTACTTCTTGTTTGAATCAATGTGGTTCTTAACAAAATATGTTTTGTCTTTCCCTATAACTAGATAGGTGTATCTTCGTTCTCCATTTTCAGTGCAGAAACATTTATGTATTAAATCTGCAATTACTGTTTTAAGTTTATTGTGTGGCAGGGTTGAATAAAGAGTAGAAAAGGCAAAGGTTTGAATGCTATGGCAATGGGTAAGACTGGTTGAGGATAGCTGATCTTTTGAATTTTTAAGAATCCACAGTGGCAGATAGTGTACATTGTATTTTGGTTCCGGATGTACTATGCAACGAATTTTAACAAAACCTACATGTGTCAAAATTGCATTCAAATGGCAAGTTCTGATAGTGTATATACCTGATGACCTTTTAAAACAGTTTTCGGGAAGATTTGATGCATTAGCAAAATAAGTATGTTGAGTGAAATAATTTCTCGGGAAAATGGCCATACCTTTTTCTCACATCGATCTGGTATCTTGCGTTGTGACAAGTTCATTCCAGTTGTGGTTTGGTGAAGATCGATTTAAATTGGTTGTTGAATATTTCAGCCTCAGTTTTGCTGTCAATCGTGAGTCCTCCTGCTCTTTTAAGTGATGCAAATCCAATATTATCTTGCTTTAAGATTTCATTTATTTCGAGAATGATTTTTAGTTGTTATTTTTAAGACTTTTAATTATAATGTTGTTGATGTGGTTCGATTCTGCTTTCCTGAATTGTTTTTCACATTTCTTCTGAATTTGCCTATATTCTTTAAAGTTTCCAGTTTGTTTTGCGTGATTGTGTAGTCTGGTTTTCCTCTTGATCATTCTTTTAAGTTGTCTATTCAGTCATGGTATTTGGTGTTTCTTTTTGACCATTTTCGTCTACTGTAGATAGAATGCAATGGTTTTGAGGTTGTGTAATAGATTTTAATTTTAGTTTCTAAATATCTACTTGAAATATTAGTTTTTTGGCTACTTAGAAAATGATGCATGGTATATAGATCGTGTAAGTCCAACTACAGTTTTGCTTTCATATAGTTTTTATTGTGCGGTACAATTGTACATATCATAATGATCATGCCATTAGAATTTTGATTGTTGGGAAAAAGATATGAATTTAAAATATAGACGTCTAGCCCAACTGCTGGCTCTTGCTAGCTAGTGCCGGTACCAAGTTTGGCTTTCCCTGAGCCCCTATCGTTATCTACGTTTGTCTTTTCATTTTATTTTTTTTGTGCGATACGTGGGTGGGTTGTGGCATGTGATTATAGTTTTCGTCCGATATGAGTATTTATTGTTGTCTTCTTTTTGTCACTTTTCCCCTTTAGTAAATATGGCAAAAGAGGCCTTCGGTTGTTAGCAAAACTCCAACAGTTTTTTTTTGCCAGGAAGCATTTATCATGCAGATCATTTAAACTTATATTTCAGATGTACATAAACATGTCATATGAATTTATGTTCATGGAAAAGTTTATTGAGACTATAGATTTTGAAAGGAGCTACATGGCCTTATTCATCATGTGTCTTTCGGGGACACCGTATTTGTGTCAGATATAAATAAACACACTACTAAATACCCTTGCACATAGGATGTCCCCTGGTAGGGAAAAAATCTCTAGCTTAATTTATTACTTATCGTATAAAATTTTGTATACGATTTAGATTTCGAAAAGATTGTAATCTGAATTGTGGATTATACAAATATAACGTATATCCAATAGTGTGATTAATGTAGATAGTTCACAAAGTTTCCCGAATAGTCATTAACTTACAGGAAAAGGGAGCTAATTTGCAACAAGTGCTAGATATTTGGCGTTTCATATCTGTCACTCAACGGAATTCACCTTCTTGCGTCGCTGCTGCACTATCAGGTAGTTTGCGGGAAAACTGGTACTTCACGCATGTTCAAAAATTGTTCCTTGTGCGGAAATTTTCTCTTGAAGACTGCTTAGCTGATATAAGCTCATGGATGATCTCGAACATGTTAAAACTTAATAAAGATAAAAACGAACTGATAGTGTTTACTCCAAAAAAACCGAGTAAAAAACCTGAAGGATTGTAAACTTACTTTTAAAGGAAATATATTAACCATTTCTAAGTGCATTAGAAATCTTGGTGTCTTATTTGATAAAACTCTGTCAATGACTCAACAAGTGAGTTCCGTCTCCAGGTCATCTTATCAACAGATTCGACATATAGGTCACATACGTCCGTACATCGACGAATACGCATGCAAAACGTAAGTGAATTCTTTGATTGTCTCTAGATTGGACTGTGGTACATATGTAACTCACTTCTTTATGGACTTCCAGTAAATGTTATTTAAAGACTGCAGAGAGTACAGAACACTGCAGCTAGATTCATCACATGTAAAAAGAAACACGAGCACATTACTCCAATATTAGAGTCTTTTACAATAAAGAGGGCAATACAAAATTTTACTTTACGTTTTTAAGAGTTTGAAACAAGTGGCACCTTTTTATGCGAGTTATTAAATTTATACAGACTAACAAGATCATTAAGATCCGAAAATAACACCACACTTGTTAAACCTTCAGTGAGAACTAATTGTTATGGGGAACGTTGATGTAGATTTGATAAGGCAGCAGCTACCCTTTGGAACGATTTACCAGAGGAACTTCAAAATTCACAGACAATTAACAATGAAGAGATATGGAGTAAATGCAAATGAGACAAAGTCTCTACAAATACATTGTAAAAATAAGCAATGGAACAACGCTTTTATTGTTGTTCTTCATCTTGAAGTCACCATGAGGCCTTCAACAATGAGCTTTACTCATACCTCATAGCAAGTTCAAGA
>MJUU01031726.1:525-15734 GCA_002080025.1 Modiolus philippinarum | reverse complement strand
TTTTTTCTTATTTTTATTATAAAATAAGTTTTACTTAAGGGTTAATAAGATTTTGATGTATTTCTCTTTTAGTTCGATTGTCAATTTATATATTTTTTTATTAAATTATTCACATGAGTTTTCAGTCAGTCTTCTTTTTGTCTAATTTGAAAAAAAAAATTAAACATTTCTTTTTAAATTAAACTTTGTAAATATTTAAACCCGTTCATTACACATTTAAATTTTTAATTCAGTTCTATGGTAATTTTTTTTTTGTCCTCTCGTAAGTTCTATATTAATTTGTATGTACAATGTACCTATTCATATAGAGATTAATACATGGCCTTTTCCATATCAGCACGGTTATCATCCAGAGACCCCCATATCAGCTGAGGGTTGATATGGGTCTAGGGATGATAACCCTGCTGATATGGAAAAGACCATGTCTTAATCTGTTTATTATATACTTCCAAGTAGGAGTTATCATTACACCCGGGCTGAAATAGCCATATCACCGGTCACAAAACTGATAGCACTAACTACCACTGAAAACCGTATACATTATTATAAAAATAATTATTAACTAAATATGACTGAAATGAAATTTTAAAAGCAGTGAAATAAATAAAAATATTTTCACATTTTCATACAGTGGATATATAAACTTCATTTTTTTTACTTTGATAAGTTTTTTTTTTCTTTGACAGGGAGTATTCCTTTTTTGGAACACTGTGTAATTTCTGCTGTTATATTTATTAAGCCGTTCCTTCACGGGCCATGATTTTAGGATTTTCACCTTTTTTGGGGGTAATTGCGACAATGTTGTTCCTTAGAGGTTGAATTCATTGATTTTTTTCTCAGGATTTTAGACCAGAAGACCAATTAATATTCCAGTTTTTTACGAGACATTAGTTTTTTTATTATTTTATCTCAAATAACGTTCAAATAATAAGTCACTTTAAAGGCATCTCCAAAACATAATTACAGTTAAGTAAATTCTTACTTTTTTCAAATAACGATTTTTAGAAAAATCGTATTTGTTTCTAAACATAAGAGCTTTATTCATTAGAGAATATGGTATATTTATTTATTGATATATTATTCAAGAACACACAAGACTTTGAAATAGCCAGACCGTACGCGTACGGTCCGACCGTATGGGTATTTCGAAAAAATACTCGAATGGTCCAGACCGTACGCGTACGGTCCAAATGTGCGTATGGTCTGGAACATATCCANCGGCCACTGTACAAAAATAAGGGGTCGAAACACGATATCTCTTGTTATAGACCTATATCAATTCTACCATTATTATCAAAGATTGTAGAAAGACACGTTGCTAACAATCTGGTAGACTTTTTAGAAGATTTTAAATTACTACACAATTTTCAATCTGGATTTCGTAAATATCACTCTTGTCAAACAGCATTAACCGCACTTGTTGATGAGTGGTTAAAGGAAATTGATACAGGTAATATGATTGGTGTTGTTTTTCTTGATCTTGCGAAAGCTTTTGATTTATTAAATCATAATATTTTACTGAGAAAGCTCAAACAATACAAATTTTCGACAGCCTGCCTAAATTGGTTTAAATCATACTTGTCAAATAGAAATCAAGTAGTAAAAGTTGGAAATTGCCTGTCTGGCACGCTTGATATAAAATCTGGGGTACCTCAAGGTTCAGTCCTTGGCCCTGTATTGTTTTTATTATATATCAATGACTTGCCTTTTTATATGCAAAATTCAAAAACTCATTTATTTGCTGACGATGGTACTTTATATGCTGCTGGAAAAGATATCGATTTTATAAGAAGCCAACTGAATAATAATCTAAATCATGTTTTACGTTGGTGCAACGACAATGAGATGCATTTGAACACTGAAAAAACCCACTGCATGTGTATAGCCTCAAAACAAAAGCTTTCTACAATAGATAATAATCTTGAACTAAGCATAAATGACATTTCTTTGTCACAAACTTCATCTGAAAAACTTCTTGGTGTATTTTTAGATAATTCGTTAACATGGTCTGTTCATATCAGTCATATTGTTTCAAAAGTAAATGCTTTACTAGCTCTCTTGAGACGCATAAAAAAATATCTGAATTTTGATACCAGAATTTTATTTTATAATGCATATATTCTACCACATTTTGATTTTTGCTGTACAATATGGGGAAATTGTAGTAAATATTTAAAAAATAACATTTTGAAATTGCAAAAGAGAGCGGCAAGGATCATATTTGATGAATACAATTTTGAAAAACCATCTTCAGAATTGTTCAAAGAAACTCGCATTGCAGAATTTGACAAAAGAATTGATTATCACAAATGTCTTTTCATATACAAGTCATTAAATAATTTAGCTCCATTATATATTCAAAATCTCCTAAGACCACTCAAAAATATTACTACATCTTACGATACAAGATCAAAATCAAAAGAAACTTTATTACTTCCAAACACTAGGACAGAACTATTCAAATNTTTGCATCATCCCAGTTGGCGGAAGACTACGCGCGTATTTTTCATCATGAGTGATGCAAAATACGCGTTATTTTCATTATTCAGTGATTAAAAAATTCTATGTTTTTGCGTCATCTCCATAAGGAGAAGAAGCAGCGCGTATTTTTCATTGTATGGTGATACAAAATACACGTTATTTCAATCACGCCATTGATGACATATCAACTTGATTTTTTATTATTGTTTTGCACTGGCTTCCTTAGAAGAAAAATGCACATATTTTATATCAAACGGCTGATGAAAAAAACACTATTTTCAGTGTCACATTGTTTGAACGTTACTAGTTAAATATTGCATGGTATTCACCTTCCCATACTCCTTTCGCAGAATGTGTTACTTTAATTTGACTTAACCTAGGTACCACTTACCTTGCCTGATCGTGGAAAATCCACTTTACCGTGAACCAACTAATTTTCGCGAGCGAATTATTTTTGCGATCTTTGCTAGCGAGAAAATACACTTACCTTGCCTGATCGTGGAAAATCCACTTTACCGTGAACCAACTAATTTTCGCGAGCGAATTATTTTTGCGATCTTTGCAAGCGAGAAAATACACTTACCTTGCCTGATCGTGGAAAATCCACTATACCGTGAACCAACTAATTTTCGCGAGCGAATTGTTTTTGCGATCTTTGCTAGCGAGAAAATATCGGGAAAATAAATCTTCGCGAATTTCTCGTTATCTCATATTAATGCATTAAAAGAAAAAAAGAATCGCGAAAATTAGTAGCCGCGAATTTCAAAAGAAGAGACAAAACGCGAAATAAAGTATCCGTAAAAATAAGTTGGTTAACAGTATTCCTTTTCATCATTTTGTCTGCTGCTATTCTTGTGCAGAGCGGATCAATCATATTTTATAGCGTGTATAAATGATAAAAATGGTATTATGTAATATCGTTATCTTTAATTCTTTGTTTTACTTTTTTTCGTTTGGTTCAACTTTTTCGATGTGTTGTGATGTGTGACATACTGGTATAATATTGTGGCAAGCAGTTATTATGCTGTAAGAGTGCAAGAGTGTAAAATGAAATGGTATCCGAGCGCTTAGAAAAAGTTTCCGAAGTCGTTCTAATAATGTCATCAAATAAAGTCGTTCAAAACAACAGAATGAAGTTAGATTTTATTCAATAGTGTGATCATAAAAAAAATCCTGTATCGCTCACCCGGATCACGGCCTTTTGAGCTAGAGGCTCAGAGACTGAGACTGTATCTCTCACCTGACTAAATGCTTATAAGCCATGCCTTTGCTGATGTCCTTTTGTCAAGTTGGATCTTTAATTGGTTGAATTGGCATCAGTGGTTTCTTATTTTATTATATCAGATCCTACCGAAATAGCCAATCTTTGTAAAAAACCTTCCAATAAAGTTTACCTAAATTTGCTTTCATAATTTCAGAGCAGATGATGAAAATGATGTCTAAACAAAATTGTCCAATTTTGAACTTTAAGTTCTGCCCTGTGTTTGTCGGATCAAAATAAAATATGCAATCTTTGTAAAGAACCTTTCATACACCATGACGTTTGAATTTGTTTCAATGGTTTTAGAGGAGAAGATGAAAATGAGATTTTAACGACTTATGGAGGACGGACGCCAACTGATGGCAAAAGCTTATTCTGACTATAGCAGAGTGAGAACAAAATGAAATAAAATATGATGCTTTAAAACAGCATCAGTAGAAAAATGAAGAAAAAGGCAGAAGATTACACAACAACAAAGACCAGAGACAAGCCAAAAATGAGAACACCAGAAGTGGCAGAAAACGGAAGACCAAAGACACTACACATGATAAATGACGAGTGCTTAGTGTAGATCAGATAATGCTAACTCTTCTAATAAGCACCCAATAATTCTCTCCGTTTTTTAAGTATTATTCAGAGGGTTTACACCTCAATTTCGTAACCTTTTTGAAATTAGATGTTAAATTTATTGTTGTTTTATGCTGTCTGGAATCCAATAAAGCACATTTAATCATACTATCTTTTTTTCACAGCGGAAGGGGTTTTAACTGCACACACTCTCTCTAAAACTGGAATATGTCTGAGAATTTTCAAAATACACGTAACAGTCAACATCATTTTATTCATTCAAGTATGTATTTTTTCTGGACTAATTCAAAATATTGATATTGTCTGAACCTCCTACCACACGTTTTCAATTTTGTAATGGTCATGTTAAAGCCACGATAAATGATGCATTACACGTACGATGAAAAATATGTTATTAAGCTTACTCGAGTATTTTTTCATCAAAAACGCGTCCGCGTTTATACCTGGTTCATCCAAGAACCAAGTAAAAAATTAAATAAAAAAATGAAAAACCGGACCGAAACTTCACATTTTTCAAAAAGGGACTGATGTCTATTAAAGAGCTATCTAGTGATAGTATAAAACAATTTTCATTTATTCATTACACATATTTGGAATAAATCATCATTGATATTGAACGAATAAAGAGATATGGAGTATATGGGACAAAATCCCTATGAATACATGTACATAGCAAGATTAAGAAAATGGAACAACGTTTTCATTGCTGTTCTTCATCTTGAAGTCACCATGAGACATTCAACAAAGAGCAAATACTCCTACCTCAAAGTTAAAGACGACCCCTATTACCTGTTTGGGTGGAATTCACTTGTTAAATGTTGAACAACGTCCACTATGTCATGGATACAGGGTCGTCAACAAGCATTACATATGGGGAAAATTGCTATAAATTTTTGTTTCAAATACGCATCGTAGATGATTTGGCTGTGTTTCTTTAATGTCTGTAATACACAAAAGAGTGATTAAGACGACAGAGACAGATAAAGTTGAAGCTAAAATATTTCAATGATTGAGAGGTCAGGTTACAACAGGACTAATAGTGTAATTTGAAAGAGACATTGTAAATTCGAACAATAATAGAAAGTGTTCTTGCGTTTTCGAAAGGCTGAAAACAAATTATAATAAATCTGGAATACCGATGTCAATTATTAAACAAACGCTAAACAGGACAGTTGTACAATAAAAACGCAATTGAATCTGAATTAACCATGACAGAAAATGATAAATAAGGCAAATCATTTTCTATGTTCGGTTTACATCTATATATGTCTTGTACATGTATGATTGTGGAGACTGAAAATGCCCAATTGCGGCCACCACAATTTTAGTTTCTTGATATTTGGGTTATTGGATGTGGTTGGTTTCCATTGATTTATTTACTTTTTTACCTTCATGGGGCCATTTAGGGCTTGCTATATGGTGTGAGTTTCCTCATTGTGTTGAAGACCGTACGGTGACCCCTANATGCTTTGTTTTGGGTCGTTTTAACCTGGATATGGGATGTTGTCTCCTTGACATTTACCCCATTTTCTTTCTTTTTCATACCAGTACTATAAATAGTATAAAAGTGTTTGCATTTTTTTTATTTGTAGAAAAATTCAAAACTTGCCTACCTAGCAATTTATATCAAATCGTATGAACAATTAAATTAATCTAGAAAAAAAACATTATTTGCTTGTGTGCAAGAAATCTTGAAGACCAGTTGCAGAATAATTTTGTTTCGAAGCGACGTCTAAGATCGTAAGCAACGTTTTGATTCCGAAGTCAGGAACTAGAAATTTAATATTTGTTGAATCGAACAATAGGCGCGTTGATTTAAAAGCTCTAAATTGGATATAAACATTAAAGGCTATTCGTCCTTATAACAAGAAAAATGTCTTGGTAATTAATCTATGTTAAAATGTTATTGATTGAAAACCTTAATTACTGTTGTCGAGTTTTGTCGGAAATAATTGGCAGGTCGTCACTACATAATTAATGTTTCATTTTTACCCGTTTAATTGTGTCGATGGATTTATGGAGTCTTGATTCAGAAATTGTATGTCAAAATGTATATAAAAAACAAAATTGATTTATATCATCATGAATAACATGATCCGTCCTCTCTTGTTTTACTTTGCAGTAGTAGTAAATAATGTATATTGTGCTAGATTTCAGCATATGAAGGAACTGTACAAGGATTTATTTACAAACTATACAAAACAAGTAATACCGATTAATGACACTTCCGTTCCACTCAATGTTGGAACTACATTCCATTTGATATCGTTAAATGATATTAAAGAAGTGAGCGAAACCTTTTCCCTTATGGGTATTTTCATACTGAACTGGACGGACCCCTCTTTAACATGGGATCCGACATTATATGGAAACCTGTATACTCTAACAATAGATTCCAGTGAGTTATGGTTGCCTCCGTTATTTTTAATGAATCGAGTGGACTCGATGAAACCTATTGGCCATGGAATTAATTTTCAAACAACTGTTACTTCCAATGGCGATATTTTTTATGGCCCTGGTGGAATTTTAGAAGCAAAGTGTCCTATGGATATTTCAAAGTTTCCTTATGACATACAGGAATGCACTCTTGAAATTCTACCATGGGGCACAGACAAGAGAGATATGACATTCGATAATTATCTCAAAGAGGTAGGACTCGGCTGGTATACTCAAAACTCTGATTGGAAATTATTGGAGTATAGTACAAGCGTCGAGAATCGATCAAAAGTTCAAATTTTTTTCATTAAACTAAAAATTAAACGTGAACCTTTATATTATACAGTAATGATAATTGTACCAACAAACCTATTTGCTGTTCTCAATCCGTTCGTGTTTACACTTCCGGTTGAATCAGGAGAGCGAGTTTCTTTCGCCATTACAATTTTGCTGTCCTATGCAATATTCTTAACACTCGTCTCTGCCTCGATACCAGCATCGTCAAACCCAATGTGTATACTTTTAATTGTAATGATAGTTATCATATCCATTAGTGGAATAATAACATATGGAGCAATCATTTCAACAAAATATTTTTATGAAAAGGACCCAGATGAGTTCTGGTCTCCATTGAAGCGCTTTGCAAAGTGGAGAATTAAACGGAACCTTAACATTGTTTTTCCAGTTGAAAGTACAGTAGAAGTAACTGTAACAGGGAAGGACATAGCTAAAGGGTTGGATTTTCTGTTTTTCTATGGATCGTTGAGTGCAGTGCTTATAATTACAATTACTTATTTTATTGCAGTGTTTGCATATTAAATGAGCATTTTTAACATATATTATAGGAGTTTTCACACATAAGAAATAAAATATTCTTTACTTTATTGACTTTTGAGTGTTTCAAAAAAGTAACAATAATTGATCAAATTGAATTATGTTGAAAACTAAGGAGTATCTCCCTCATGCATAGCTCTGTCCTTAGCTAATTTTGGCTTTACATTTAGATCATATTTGGTTATTTGTTCTCTATCAGTTTTAAATATCTTTGAGTANTTCGTGCATTAAATTTTTAAATATTAAATATTTTCTTGACTTTTTAATTGAAAGTATGTTTTTGTTAATCTGATGTTCGATATACTTTTTTCATACTTTAAACATATGAGACCCTGAATCCATCAGCGAAATGGTAGATTGATTTTCAATTTTCACAAACTGATATTCAATAAATCCGATACTAAGATCCTCGAAAAAAAAACCAGATTGCTGTTTATACGCTAACCCGAATAATCAAGTCGTTATATTCGACTCACTACGATCGCTCCTCGAAGAATGAGAGAATCGGATACGGAGAGCTAGGGATTGAGTTATTCGAGTTATTAATACGCGAAAGTCAAATAATGTTGGTGAGAGGTTTCTCAATGAAGCACGTGTACAGCATAAAAAAATTTACTGTTTATTATGAAAGTTGGGTATTTTTGATTCATTTTTTTTGTTCATTGGTTTTGTCTCTGTAGTGCTCTATTAATTCGTGTTGGATGTGAATTGCCGTGATTTTGAATTTTTTGATTTTAGAATTCCCTCTATTTCATCACTTTAGCTTCGGTATTCGTTTGCCGATGTATTGTATCACAAACATGTGAGAAACATACAGTTTCTCGTGGAAATACCTGGTTTCCAGCTCGAAATATTTGGTTTCGTGCTCGAATATACCTGAAGATTTTTTGCCGTGGTTGAAATCTCAGTCTAAAAACCTAAAATAAGCAAATGAAACTTAGTATCTCTTTTGATGTCACTCTATTTTTTGAGAGTTTACACTGTTAGTGCTTTAGTTATTTTGTGTTGTATATGACTGTTGTTTGCTTATGTGTTTTTGTGGACATGTAGTGTCTTTGGTCTTCTGTCGTTTGTTGTTCTTGCTTTGGTCTTGTCTCTGATTTACGTAATCTTGTGGTTTGTTCCTTCGGTATTCTACTGCCGTTGTTTAATACATGTAAAAATCCAAAGGAATCCATTTACCGCGCATTTGTTTAATTTTTTTCACTGTTAAAAGCACACGGACCTATAAATTTCTTTTTACTGTTTCACTAAGTCTTAGATGCTTAATCAATAAAAATTCTTGATATAAGCAACAGCAGGAGTTATCCGCCTTAAGTATTTGACAACAGAGACGTGTGTACTTGCAATCAAATGTCTATTGATATGATACTGCAATACTAAATATATGTCCCACAAATCATAAATATTGAATGTTCCCTTTGAGTTATAGACTCGAGGAAGTGTGTAGGGTATGGAAAACACATACTTCAATTTCTATTTATGCAATATTTGATATTTTATTTTATTTTGTTTGTTTTGCGGGAGTGAATTTTATCAGAGTGTTTTATTTTGGTACGATGGACTATAAATGGCATGTGTATGATAGGCAAATTCTCTCTTTTAATATATTATCTGGGTAAACGGTTTGTTTATATTAATCTGTTAATTGCAGTTATTCGATTAAATAAAAAATTCATAACATTCTCAACGGCACAAATTTTTATAAGGATAATTACATGCAAATTAAGTGTGCTTTCAACAGCTCATCAAAAAATTTCACTTACTAGATATTTTTTTCCACACTCTGTTTATGTTCAACAAAACTATCACTCAATCTCGGACAAGTCTCGCCATTTTAAAGTTTGTATACGTAAGCCAGTCCTACTACTTCATCAGTTTCCCATCAGAAAACGTGGTCATTTACACTGTCCAGTGCCTTTGTACGTATAGGGAGTGAGAGGAGTATAATGAAGCTAGGCGCTGTTTTAAACAGTTCCCTTTTCTGAAGACCGCAATAGGAAGCTGATTCTGGATAATTGCAGACATGTGTTTGTCCTTGAAAACTCTCGATTTTAACTTGCGAATGGAAATGGTTTTGTGTGTGGTATGTCAGGACCAACCCAAAATTGCCGTTTGTGTCTCTCACATTCCTCACCGTAGCTTAAGATCTGGTCACTTTGGAAACTGAAATCCATGCTCGATCCAAAACTTAGCTTGGCAAACAGTTCTGAAATCCTGCTCGTCACCAAAAACACGACCAAGTTAAAAGAAAGACATCGGCATCTTTGCACGACTTATGATGACCGGACCAATATCAAGGTAATAGTGGGTGTCTGTCAGGTAATTAAACAAGGAAAGAGAAATTTTGTCCATCCTTATTGGTACAATTAATGTCGAGAAATGAGAGATTATATTTTGATTTTTTTTAATATTGCAATCTGGAGGGAACGAGTTAATATTATAGTAAATGAAAGACTTAAGTTCATTTTTACCGTATGAGGACAGCTAAAAGACATCACCAAAGTATCTTTTATAAAGTTCTGGAATATGTCGCCAGTAAACTCACTTTGAGACCATTAAAATTCCCAATTGATTGCTCCAAATCTTCAAATACGATATAGTTATCTCCTAATTATTTTACTGTAGTACACATATTCCTCTTGTCGTAGATCAGAAATGTAAATACACAAGTGTAAATACAACAAATGGCCAATATTATAATTAGGTAAAACTTCAAGATATTGGTAATTGACCTCCAAACTGATCGTTAATAACAACACAACCTACGGGTAATAAGCATGGTTCATGTGATTGCTTGAACAGTGAAGCCAAACTAACGTGCAAATAGCTTAATTTCCTCATATTTAAGTTGGGGAGTTATGTTTATACATAATTTGTGAAATTTTCACAACAGAATCCACTAAAGATCTTCATCGTTTTTGGACTAACATCTCGAATTTGACAAAAATAGCCATCAGGACAAAAGGTGACGACTTTAGTTTAAAAATTATCAATTTCCTGAACATAGTTATTTGTATTCCAACTACTGCTACCGAGATTGATTCGTAATGTGGGAGCTAGCAAAAATTATGCTATGCAGCTTTTCCGTTAGGAAAAGCAATCTCCGTGATCAGCTCATAAATGAAGGCTTTTTAAAATTACCGCCTCACAAGATCATTAAAAAGTTCTTAAATAGATATCAGTCCCTTGTGGAGAAATTTCATGTTTCGATTCGAACTAATAGCAAGCTTTACTAAGCACTGGGATGAAAACTTCACTGTATACGACCTTTCAATAGATACTGCCGTCGAGTTGCAACCGAACACTACCAAATGGAAGGGGGGGGTTGGCATGCAACGGAAATTGAGGTTTAGTGCGCAATAGAACCAGTTGAAGCGACAATTTCTTCTGAAATTACTGTACAAAGTCTGGACCACTGCTGTTGACATTTTGCCATTGGTTGAACCGGCCGTGGTAGTAAGTCTAGACCACTGCTGTTGACATTTTGCCGTTGGTTGAACCGGCCGTTGTAATAAATATTTTACGAAAGGATATGGAGTAAATGCACATGAGACCATAACACATATGTTAACTCCAACTGTAATTTTAATGAGCTGTATGGCCATTTCGGAAATCTATTCCTCATCAGCAGCACTAGAACCCAAACAAAGGAAATCCATAATTTAAAAAAAAATGTTTAAGATGCATATCCGAATAATCAGTAATATCAAATATAGCTAAGGACAAAACTACGATGGAGGGAGTTAATCCTTCGGTTTTAGAATTTTACATAAATTTAGATAATAGTAATTGATAAAAGTGTACACATGAGATATCATCTCATGTACAAGTACACCATATCTAAGAAAAATTAAGAGCATACATCTCTACCACGGGGAATTGTTTTACCAACTCCACACTGCAATAAGTCTAAACCGATGCTGTTGATATTTTGCCGTTGGTTGAACCGGCCGTTGTAGTAAGTCTAGACCATTGCTGTTGACATGTTGCCGTTGGTTAAACCGGCCGTTGTAGTAAGTCTAGACCACTTCTGTTGACATTTTGCCGTTGGTTGAACCGGCCGTTGTAGTAAGTGTAGATCATTGCTTTTGACATTTTGCCGTTGGTTGAACCGGCCGTTGTAGTAAGTCTAGACCACTGCTGTTGACATTTTGCCGTTGGTTGAACCGGCCGTTGTAGTAAGTCTAGACCATTGCTGTTGACATTATGCCGTTGGTTGAACCGGCCATTGTAGTTAGTCTAGACCACTGCTGTTGACATTTTGCCATTGGTTGAACCGGCCGTTGTAGTAAGTCTAGACCACTGCTGTTGACATTTTGCCGTTGGTTGAACCGGCCGTTGTAGTAAGTCTAGACCATTGCTGTTGACATTTTGAAATTGAGGTTTGGTGCGCAATAGAACCAGTTGAACCGACAATTTCTTCTGAAATTACTGTACAAAGTCTGGACCACTGCTGTTTACATTTTGCCGTTGGTTGAACCGGCCGTTGAAGTAAGTCTATAGAACACTACTGGTGACATTTTCCCGTTGGTTGAAACGGCCGTTGTAGTATGTCTAGACCACTGCTGTTGGCATTTTGCCGTTGGTTAAACCGGCCGTTGGCGTAAGTGTAGACCACTGCTGTTGACATTTTGCCGTTGGTTGAACCGGCCGTTGTAGTATGTCTAGACCACTGCTGTTGACATTTTGCCGTTGGTTGAACCGGCCGTTGTAGTAAGTCTAGACCACTGCTGTTGACATTTTGCCGTTGGTTGAACCGGCCGTTGTAGTAAGTCTAGACCACTGCTGTTGACATTTTGTCGTTGGTTGAACCGGCCGTTGTAGTAAGTCTAGACCACTGCTGTTGACATTTTGCCGTTGGTTGAACCGGCCGTTGTAGTAAGTCTAGACCACTGCTGTTAACATTTTGCTGTTGGTTAAACCGGCCGTTGTAGTAAGTCTGGACCACTGCTGTTGATATTTTGCCGTTGGTTAAACCGGTCGTTGTAGTAAGTCTAGACCACTGCTGTTGACATTTTGCCGTTTGTTGAACCGGCCGTTGTAGTAAGTCTATACCAATGCTGTTGACATTTTGCCGTTGGTTGAACCGGCCGTTGTAGTAAGTCTGGACCATTGTTGTTGACATTTTGCCGTTGGTTGAACCGGCCGTTGTAGTAAGTCTGGACCATTGCTGTTGACATTTTTCCGTTGGTTGAACTGGCCGTTGTAGTAAGTCTGGACCATTGTTGTTGACATTTTGCCGTTGCTTTTGCACCCACTTTCTCTTTTTTGCCCTTTTGATTTGACCTCTGAACGTCCATGCTTCCTGCAGCTGTACCGCTAATAACCATACAAGCAATACTTTTTAGATTTAATCATAGAAACTTTTTCAGTTGATCTGTAAAATGAACTTAGCTGTTATGATATAGAACCTTCTCGGCCGACCACCATTGTTTGAATTCAAGACCACGAAAACCTGATTAATTTTTCTAACCCTTCCGGAGCACCTGATGATACCTCAGTTTTTACAGGGGTTCACACTGCTAGTTCTTTAGTTGTGTGGCATTCTTGTTCATTTTTGTTTATTTGTATTGTCTTTGTCATTCTGTCTCATTTCGTGTTGGATATATGAATTGCCTTGATTTCGGATTTATGATTTTAGAATTCCCCCTTTCCTCGTTCTTACCTTGGTATTCGTTTACCGATCTATTCATGTTACAAAGTACCTACATGCATGATACTCTTAAGGTGTCTGCATGGTATTACTTCCCTATTATAGAATTTTGTGAAATTTTCTGTGTTGAAACATAATTGTATTATTGTTCAATATATAAAATAAATCATCGTGTATTTAAGCGCAAAAACTGAGATTGAAAAATTTCAGAATTTTACATAGAAATGATAGCGAAAATGATTATATGAGGGGATAGCTATAAAAATCTATTATAGATTTTTTTTTTATTTTGCATGTGTTTTGAAATCATTATAAAGTTTACATATAAAGAATACAAATTAGGGGTTGCTATTGAAATAAGAGGGATAAATGCAAAATGCTAATTTCTCTAGTGATATCTATGTGAAATTATTTTATCAAATTATCTCCCTTGCATAATTTCTCTGTTCTGTAAACCCAGCAACAGAATCGATGCACATGTGTTTAGTTCACTTTTATGTAATGAAAATTTCGTAAAAGTGATAAGGAATAAAAATTCTAAATATTTTGGAACTTTCTTTACATTTTAATACTATTTTTGTTAAATTTCTTCATAAATGAAACTTAATGAACAAGTATTAGACAAAAATGGCAGAATAATACCACTGCGACACCTTAACCTCTAAGGCACGGACCATTTGATTTTCAGGGGGCCTGGAATTTTCACCAGAGCCGGGAATTTTTTTTCGCCCGCTTCGCGGGCCACATTATTTTTTTCCCATATACACAATGCTAGAAAATTTTGTTGAGCCGGGCTTTTTTTTCTAATGGACAGGATCAGGGCCAGATTATTTTTTTCAACCCAGATGCTAGCCAGAGAAAATTTTTTTTTTGCAAAAGTCAGGGCCAGAAATTTTTTTTCTAAAAAATACCAGGCCCCTCCCTGAAAAAATGGTCCGTGCCTAAGCTTCATCAAACTTCATCTTTTTACTACATATATAATAATTTTTTGTCCCAGCGTTGCAAAATATCCCCGTCGTGGACCTCAAAATTTAACATAGCGAAGCCTATGTACCTATTTTGTCGTTCATAGAGATCGACAAGTGTTGGTGGAAAAAATATTTTTTCTAATTAATGTGCAGTTTTCTTCAAATTATCGTGCTTCAATTTAGCATTTTTATGGAGTGATGCGATTTATATTTAAAGAAGATGTCGACAAACACCATTTCCATTTCGTCAAAATCCACTCATCACAATACTATGTCACGTGGTCAGCATTTCATAACACCTTTGGCTTGACCTACATTCCAAGGCGTGGAAAGAAAATACACGTTAGAAAATAAGGATTGTAAATCAGGTAGAGAATGCATAGTTTCTTTGTGCATGTGAATGCATTTTTGCACTAACAATACTAAATGACTGTAGTATTTTACTGTCCCAGAAAAATGCGAATGAACGGTTTGGAGAACTGAAGAAATAGCTTCGAAACAAGGAAAGCGCGATCCAAGTCCATTCGCTATTTGCATGATTTGTCATTTTCTATATTTTCTGGTGATTATTTCCAGCATAACAATAATAATACCAAGTTCAGTACTGTGTTGCACAATATCATATGTTGCACATGACTCACGAACTGTTAACAGGCGCCGATCCAGGCAATTTGAAANGGGGGGGGGTTCCAAATAGAATTTAAAGTAAACATCGCCGAGGGGAGCGAGATGCGAAATTTTTTTGGTTTTTCTTAGTAAAACACTAGCATATTTATTAAAGAATAAATGATTGCCCTGAAAAAAGGGGGGTTCCAACCCCCAGGACCCCCCCGGAACCCCCCTTTTGGATCCACCAATGGTTAAAGTTTCCAGACTCAGGTGAAAATTCCAGTCCCCTCCCTAATATGTCATGTGATCAGCTATAGAAGTTGTTACCACGAGTTGTTAGTCTGAGATGATAAAAACTTACCTGAAATTGAAAGCT
>MJUU01031725.1:17522-28578 GCA_002080025.1 Modiolus philippinarum | reverse complement strand
TTATTTTTATGCAGCCAATCAAATGCAAAATCTTCTCATGGCAATGCCGTCAATTAGCATTCTACAAACACCGTCAATCAATTGACAATGTGTAAAATGTTTTTCTTGTCCTTTTCCCCAGGCAGTCTTTTTGAATGCCGGCTTGGGTTGTAAAATTACATTTCGTCGAAATGGAACTTTTGCCACTCGCTTGACCGTAGCAATAAAAAGCTTTTGCGCAAACGTCAACTTTTCCTTTGCGCAACTGTCCACTTTTCGTTTGCGCAAATGTCCTGTTTTTCAGGTAAATTTGCGCAAATGTCCATCGCCCTTTTGTAAATCAAAAGGCCAAAAAGATAAAAAAAAAAATAAAAGCCAAAATCAGCTAAGGACAGACCTATGTGAGAGGGAAATTCTCCTTCTTTTTTGACAAAATGTAGCTATAAATTAAGATACTGTAAGTTTCAAAATAAAATCGGTTTTCTAGTCAGTACTAAAAATTTCTCCATTTGTAGGTCATGAAACAGAAAAAAACTCACCTTCGTCGTAAAAATCGCTTCATACTATAAAAGTTATCTTTGGCTCAAAATAAATAAAATAAGTAAAAGAAAAAGTACATACAAGATGTGAACATTCTGAACGGCATCTGTAAGTGAATTACAATCTAAAAAATGTGTTAGCAAAAATACAGATGTCAAGAGAATATGCGGATACCGTGACAGCAATATGTTGTATTATGTATGTCAAATGGGCAGTTTAAGTATCGATTATACATGGTCCACACATTTTATTTTAGTTAGACCCCATAAAATATTTATGTTATATAGATAATAGTGTTGCACGCAGCTCTATATAATATGAATGATAATGTGTTGATAAGGTGAGTTGCAAAGTTAGAATTTATGATTCCGAATGCCAACAGTGATGAAAATCAGACATCAGAAAACAGGGGTTCAAATCCAGCCGTAGACCGTGCTGGATTTTCTGATGTTAACAGGTTTAAGAAGATGATTTTCATCGCTGTTGACATTCGGAATCATATATTTTACTTTTGCAGCTCACTTTATCAACACATTATCATTTATAAAATATTGATGGACCATTTAGGTCATGGGCTTGAAAACCTAATGCATTCCCCAACTTCCTAACCCAAACCCACTTTCTTAGTCTGTTCCCAACCGCTCTTAAAATAAAACATGCTGTTCACTAGCTTAAGACACTAGTGCTTTTGTCGGGCAAAGGATGACAGTGATTGTAAGAGCACTTTGCCAGTTTAATTAATGTTTGTTTACAATCCCGCACCCATGACCAAGAAAGACATGGATGTAGCGTTCCTCGACAATTAGCAAAGAATTCCGCTTAAACCGGTGCTCGGGGCCGTCTTGAACTTACTATGAGGTATGAGCAAAGCTCATTGTTGAAGGCCTCATGGTGACTTGAAGATGAAGAACAACAATAAAAGCGTTGTTCCTTTGCTTGTTTTTTACCATGTATTTGTAGAGACTTTGTCTTATCTGCATTTACTCCATATCCTTTTATTCACTATGCTGACATGGGCATGTCCCCTTTTTAGACCCACCCAACAACATTTGGAAATTTTGTTTTTCAAGAAATAAAATTCTTTCAATTACTCCAAACTTTTGACTGGTTCCACTGATTTATTAAAAAAAAATAGGTATAAAATAAAAGTTTAAGATATAAACTTTACAAAGAACCCAAATAACTGCCATTTCTATACCGGAAAAAAAACTCTAATTCTTTCGACTATCCTTATACAAAATACTGACAAAAGAATTAATTGTGTAAGATCGCTGGTCTGTTGAAACCCGCATATGCATCTAATTTTCCTATTTGAACAATTGTGTTCAGCTTTTCAACGTCCTCTCTAGAAAAGAAAACATTTTCTTATGAAGTTAACATCTTTTCAAGTAATCTTTGAATATCTACGTTTTCGACTCAGGTTTGTCCTTCTCTTGCCTCACATTCCGACTTTTTTTTTCCTGAAAATTGAGTTTTTTTCTATATTCGCATAGTAATGATCAAAACACATTAAAATGTGTTGTACCTTTCAATGTTGCATGATTCGGTGGTGAAAAATTGAAATTTTTTGCATATCAGATTTTTTCGAAAATTCGCTGCTAAATCGATTTATCTGTCAAATCTTGAGGGTCCATATCTGATGTTCCGACCTATACATCAGCAATTTCTAGCTTCGACTTGTTTTGGCTTTTCAGAGGTTTTTTTTATTATTCTTTCTCTATCAGATTTACCTAAAATTAGACAAATTTTATCAAAATAAGATCAAAATTACATAGATCATCGTCAAAAGAATGCCGCAGTAAAAAGGGAGAAGTATATTGTATTATTATACTTTATGCAAATTTCTTACATTATCCGTTTATTTCATTGGATAATCGACATTTGTTAATTTTCACTGACGTTTCTTTAGCCACGCCCATCCTTAACAACGTGTGTAAATCATTAGCAACGGGTGTTAATGTTAAAATTAACAACCGCTCCGAACGATGACGTCATAGGTGTATACAATGGTGAATAAAAGGATATGGAGTAAATGCACATCAGACAAAGTCACTACAAATACATGGTACAAAACAAGCAAAGGAACAATGCTTTTATTGTTGTTCTTCATCTTGAAGTCACCATGAGGCCTTCAACAATGAGCTTTGCTCATACTCATAGTAAGTTCAAGACGGCCCCAAGCACGGTTTAACCGGAATTCTTTTCTAATTGTCGAGCAACGCTACATCCATGTCTTCATTGGTATGGGTGCGGGATTGTCAACAAAGCATCAATTAAACTGGCAAAGTGCTCTTACAATCACTGACAGCCTTTGCCCGACAAAAGCACTAGTGTCTTATTACAACATATAGACACAGGGCACTCATCAAGTCGAATGTAAGAAAACTTGGCGTTATAAAATAGTGAGATGTGGGCACTTAAAACAGGTGGTTAGAATTACATTTCGAAATTACAAAAATAAATGCCAAAATTTTAAAGTATGGATAGTATATCCATATGAGAAATTCTCTCACGCACAAGCACACAGAACTGAAAAATATAGACAGCATACATACAAATTCTTATTTTCTCGTCACTTTTGCTGTTGACAACAATTAAAGCTGACTTAGTTATAAAAGTATTCATTAGTAAAATAAAAGTCACCTAATCATACAAAAAAGAACCTTGTCACAAATTTAATTGGACTTAAAGCGATTTAGCAACAGTTCAATGGTAAACAGTACTGATCGACTATTTGTTTATGTGTTTTTGATGTTGCATAAAAAAAAACATTCTATCATAATGTTCAGAATAATGATTTTCAGACATAATGTACATTAAGCATTCCATATAATAAAAATCATAATGCCCTTGTATGAAAGTGTTAGGGTAGATTAACACCTTCATACAAGGGCATTATGTTTATAAAGTCAAAAATTTAGACGACTGTAATAATATTTTTTTAAATGTATTTTATGACCAAGAATGATTTAAGTAGAAATTCTCGCTGACTTTAGCAAGATAAAATGTAGTAAAATTTTATTATTAGTTTTCTTTTTTCCTCCGATAACGTTTAACTTAAGATCAATCGCAATTATTTTATAAATATTTCATTTTGGCAAAAAAAATGTGATTAGTATGAAAAATTACTTATTGTTAACATAAGCCCATATAAGTACACATCAAGACCATGCCTTGGACTTTTCGGCAATTATTTATAAAATATGCAAATTAAATGGAAATTTCTAATTTTTTTTTACAGTTTTCATTATTTCACCATAAGCAAACGAAAATACATATCGGAAAAGATCAGAGTGTTGATGGATTGCAAAAGAGTCATTTCCAGTTCAAGATTACGTCAATATTAACTTTGAGGTGGCTGACAAGAGGATCTGTTCTTCCATTTCCAATTTTCCCCTTTTCCACATTTTTGGCTTCCTTGTATCAATCCCAACATTTTTTTTACATCAGAAGCACTATGATCAACAATTTTATTTTCCTGGTTTACAGCTGAAATAGAGCAAGGATACATTTACTAGTTTCACCCCGTTATGGTTATGCATAACAATTTTCGAATCACATATAGACTAACAGGTAAAGATGTCATCTTGAAAGAGCAGAGAACCACCGATGGAAAACTTGTTTAGGAAATATTGTGAGAGTCACTTGCAAGATGATTTAATTTATAAAAGATCCAAAAGGCTGATCTATAGATCCCTGTAAAAATCTGCAATTTATATTAAATTGCAAAAGGCTCTTAATTTGGAGATCTAAATTCTAAAATTTCAATGTTCGTTTTCAATCAGCTTTATATTGAAGATTGTATAGTTTAAACGGAACGTAGGAAAATTGTTTTAGAAATAATGAATAAAAATATGGCAAAACAACAAACGGTTCCAATACCAATCACCAAATTTAAGAGATCACAATTCCCTAGTAATATGTTAAAATATAAAAATACATTTTGTTTAATGGCCCCAAATTAACTAAAGAACCAAATGAAAATGGTATAGCAACCTTTATTTTTCTCTTTTGTCATTTTTAGATGTTTTTTAATTTGTATATATTTGTGTTTTTTTTTTTTACTTTTTAATTGTGGCTTTCTATGCCATTTTCATTTTGTCTCCTGGTAATGTGCACATCTATATATGGTGTAATTGCTACATGCCGAGTTTCATTAAATTCTTTTGTAATTTCAGAGGAGTTGTGCCAACAATCTTTGTGAAAGAAAGATGAACCAACAGTACAGAAAATTGGGGGGAACATGATCAATTAAATGGTGTTCGGTATTCTACTATCGTTATTCAATAAAATATGATGAAATAAAGGAGGCCTTCTTTGTGTGCAACCAGATGATTCGGAAAGATTTTTCATGGAAAAAAACTCGCCTTCGTCATCATTGATTGTTTGTCAGATTTATTTTGCTCTATAACTATAACTATACAAGGAAAGGAGCTTTTATGCCTTATTATAAAGAAAAATGGTATAAATTGACTGATGTTTCCTTTAAAATTATCAGAAAGTCAAACTAAGCTTCTCCATTTCTGGTATTAAATTTTAAAGACGTCTAAAATTTGGTTAATAAATAACAAAATACCAAATTGACTGTAAATTTAGCCACATTTTTGTACATATGAGAGAACAAGTAACAAAAATGAATATCTAAATGAATAGCCAAAATTAGTTAATAACAGAGCTATGCAAGATGGGGATAACCCTTAGTTTTAAGCCGAAAAGCTCCTAAAATTGTGATGTTGCGAGTTTCTAGATAAAATCGCATTTTTTGTCAGCACCAAAGTACTGACTACTGGGTTGGCAAATACCATTCCTCCTTGACAATTGTTACATTGCATCTGAAAAGAACCAAAATAATCACATTACATTCTTGATGGCCATACATTGAAAACAACCATATACCGCATAAAATACCGTGAATTGCAAAACAGGAATGAACATGTAAATATTATAGCATAAAATGCAGGCCGACAACTAATAACTCAAGGTACCAATAAAAGAGGGAAAGACGGTTAACAGTTAAAAAAGGGGGTCATTGAGGCTTTATAGCCTTATAAGCAAACACTTGAACCAGGTAAACCAGGTCTGATGAATTTGTGAATGAGACAATTATAAAGATTCCACTGTAATTGCTGATGGTTAGACTTAAAACAAAGGCTCGAATACATACATAAAAATAAAGTAAGCAATCATACATCCACTATTCTTTAAGAGAAGCTGTATTTTCTGATGTTCGTTCGACTGTGATTTTAGTACAATTTTTTACCATGTCCCCTTGTAGTTGTAGGATATGTCTATTTCATTTAGAATTTTGAATGTTTCAACCATGTCTGATCTTAATCGACGGTATTGGAGTGATTGAAATATGAAAAACTTCACTACTGAGCTCAATTTTTGATTCGCTTTTTGTGGTTCGCTTTTTTTTATTATGCTGATATTGAAATTTCATTCAATCCTAACTTCCTTTTCTTCTGGTGATTGCTTACATTCTGTGCTTAAAGTTTGTGATGTGACCAAAATTAATGTGAGCAAATTTTGACTTGTTTAAATTATAAAAGTTTCTACTATATACATACAGTTAATCTGTAAACAGACTATTGTGTGCATAAAGCCTCTGGATCTTTACTTGGTACATGTGTAAGCTTCTTCTTCTATAGGAACACCCCTATCACTAGAGGTAATTTTTGGTTTATTTATTTATTTTTTTTTTCCTTGCATGACTATTTAAGCTTTGCCTGATATATGTTTACTTGCTTTATAAATTATTTAGTGCTGAATTTGCTCTTTTTTTAATTAGTGTGCTTTTCTTATTTATAGTATGTGTGCATGTATGTCTTAATTCACTATGCTATTTTAAATATTATTTGCTTATCAATGTCTGTGGATGTTTGTAATGTATTATGTATTGCATGTTTTAAAGTCGGTTGGAAGAGCTTTCAAAGCTCATGTTATTTGTTAATTGTATATATGTGCCGACTCTAAATAAAATTTACTTACTTACTTACTTACTTATCACTCACTCACTGCCATCAAATTGTTAACGTGTGGTAAATCTTCAGGCTCTTGGCCGCACAGTGGGCATATTGGATCAATTTCGTATCTGCTGAATTTATTTCGAATTGTTAATGTTGAAATAAAGAAAAACTCAAATGGTTTTAAGTTGTATTGGCAGTAAAAATCATGCTTATCATAAATGTTAATATAAATATATAAATATCCATGATAAATATAAATAAATGAAATCATACATATACATAACATTGTTTGGGCAAGATGTTCCGCCTTATAGAGTAAGACATTAAAAGTAAAAAGCAGCATAATTAATATATTTCATTCAGATTTAATTTTGGTAAAGATTAAAATCTGAAGGGCGGGGGTCGCTCTCATGATTTTCATCAAAACTTTTACATAGATAATAATGTGTAAGGGATAAGAACACAAACAAATATAGTTGCAGTAAACAAAGAAAAATCTAATGTAATCCAAACAAATCAGAGAAGTGGAAATTTAGATATTTAAATTTCCTAATTAAATAATTTGAATATCTTCATCGTGTACGGGATTGCAGAACACATTGTAGGTAATTTTGTAAGTGCTTATTACCTCCCTTGATATTTTACGATTCAATATTTAGGACGAAAACAATTTCACATTGTAACAACAATCATGCCACAAGGACACGCAAAGCAGAAAAACAAACTACCAACTGGCATTAAAGCTAAAAGTAAAAAGCAAAATAAGCCCATGGGATTAAAGAAAGGAGGTAGAAATCGTATACATAACAATATACCAATTTCTTTTTATGATAGACGTTTACAAAGCTATTTTATCACCCTATTGCACAGGCACTTGTTTCATAAAAAAATCAGACCCTTCCCGAGAGGGAGGGACTTATTTTTTTATGAAACAAGTGCCTGTGATCCTATGTTTATCTTTCACTGATCTGACTGGATCAATTAACTTGTATGCCAACAATCCTTGAACACAAGGATTGTTAACAATCCTTGGATAAAAATTTTATCCAAGGATTGTTGATTTTTTCAAAATTTTGTTGTTTTCAGTGACTGAAGATGTATTTGATAATTAATCATTCTCATCATTGAAAAAGTGATTTTGTGAGACAAAATAAATGTTTTTATACATATATTGATATTTTTTGTCATTTATAGCAGATATGGATACAAATTGTTTGTGATTGTTAGGGATTATGACGGCTTGGGTCTTGGTATGAAATTAATTATTATTTTATGTGTGATAATTTATAACTTGTTGTTTAAAGATCTATAAATATGAATACACTCGGTGACTGCTGAAACAACAAATATTTGATTTCCAGTAATATATAAATACATTCCCTCTATTTTCACATGGATAGTAAGTAAGAATATAGTAAAAGTCAACATATTTTATTTGCTACACTTTATAGACCAAGAGACAGATTATCCATACTCAAAACTTGGAGTTTTACTGGGCATAGACAAAATATAAATTTAAAGTTATGAAAGGCATACCATCAAATGCAATGCATTCCAATGTACAATGTACCTTGATGAGAGAATTTAGCAGGGCCGATGGGGAAAACTGCAGAAGATGCATTCAACAACATATGCCAGCAGATAGCAGAACAATAACCTGTCTAAATCTTTTTAAGGATTAGTTAACTGCAGTAATGCACAACAGCCTTTTTATGGACTACTAAATCATTTCAAAAAGAATCTAAGCTGATGTTATCAGTTCTAAAATTTATATTTAATCTATGTATCATGTCATACATTGATACATATGCTCATATTTCCCATTCAACCCTCCATGTATTCCAAGCCAAGCTTCAGGTATAATTTGATTATCAAAGTTCAAAGAATTCCTATAAAAACACACCCCAAGCTAAGAATAATTCTAGAATTTTCTAATTTTTCACAATTTCATAAGATAATTTCAAAAAAGTAAAAAAAAAATTAATTAATGAACTTTCCCCTCTAACATTTTATGAAGTATTAAATCATCACTATAATGCAATTCATAGAAATATATAGAACAATCCTTGGACAATCCTTGGATAGAATCCTTGGATAAAATTTTTATCCAAGGATTGTTAACAATCCTTGTGTTCAAGGATTGTTGGCATACAAGTTAATTGATCCATCTGACTTTTTATTTTTTAATAGACCACTTTCTTACTTCTTTTTATGAATGAATTGCATCGGTTGACCTGGGGTCAATCGGCGCAAAATGCGTCACTAACCATTGTGACGTTGGAAAATCTGTATTGTGACGTCAAAATTTTCCGGGAAAATTCACCTACTGGAAAGTCGTCTATTTTTTTCATTGCTTTGTGTCACAGATAATTCTGTCCATTTTTATGAATGAATTGCTCAGATTGACCACATGTACAGGAGTCAGAAATTTTATCAAGATGTCATTTAAGGTAGACGGGTAGTCCAAAGTTTTTTTCCATAGATTTTCTTTATTTTCTCAGGAAAGTTTCCTTATTATATTCCACCCTCCGCATATGATGAACTCTTTTCGTCCCCCTATGAACATGACAAATCAACAATTCAATCCATACATGACACCATGGCAAGCTATATGGCCACCATTTAACTCTTTTAATGTAAGATAGAATTCTATTTATCCAATATTTATGCAACTCATAAAAAGTCATTAAATTTAATAATAATCTAAAATAGATACCNTTCAATCCATACATGACACCATGGCAAGCTATATGGCCACCATTTAACTCTTTTAATGTACGATAGAATTCAAACAAATATTGACTTTGTAGTATATTAAGGAAATAAATATACATGTAGTTTTGTTTAAATATGAACACAATTCTTTTGTTATAATATTTGATTGGATACTTAAGTTCATTTTCTATTTATCCAATATTTATGCAACTCATAAAAAGTCATTAAATTTAATAATAATCTAAAATAGATACCAAAAGATCTACACCATGTGAAGGTTTTTTTTTTACATGCACCATGTGTAAGTATTAAATCATATCCCAACCATAAGTTATAAAGTAATACTTGTATATATGTTGTTCATTCGAGTTTAGTATATTAGTTAACACAAAAAATGTGTTTTAGTTGTTTAGTTGTTGAGGTTGATAAAGATATGCTAAAGATGGGTGTTACGCCTACTCGTGCATGTATGTACATGCAAGTGTATATACTAAGATTTACATTTGAATATGTTTTATTAGCTAATAATGTAGCCATTATGGCTTTATATCTGATAAGTTATTTTGGTACAATTTGTGAAAATATTCAAGATTACATTGGTTAATTCTGCGGTTATTATTATTATTAACAATTGTCAAATTGTATTTATTTTATTGATTAACATTCAAAAATTTTGTGAGCTATGTAGTTCAAATCCTATAATAATCGGGTTTTCCAAACTATTGTTATGGCAGAAAGATTTCTTAAATCTGCTGTATGGAACATCGAAGGTTTGAGTTCAGATAAAATCTCTGATCCTCATTTTATACAAAGCATTTCAAAATTTCACGTTGTCAGTTTTGTGGAAACATGGGCTAAAGATCTAAATGATGATATGAACCTTCAAAATTTTTATCATATAGGTAGTAGTTGTAGAAAAAAGCACAAAAAAGCCAGGAGAAATTCTGGTGGCATTAGTATTTTTGCTAAAAACCAAATTGTTAAAGGCATAAAAATTTTACCAAAGAATCACTCAGATATTCTTTGGATAAAATTAGATAAAACATTTTTTCATTTTACTAGAGATTTTTATTTAGCCACCATTTATATATCTCCTGAACATTCAAATATATATGAAAATGGCATAGAGTCAATATATGATCAACTTCTAGCAGATACAGCAAAGTACAGCAATTTAGGTTATATTATGTTACAAGGTGATTTTAATGCATATACTAACATACAACCAGATTTTATTGTAAATGATAATTTCAACAATTTTACAAATGAAGATGATCATTATATTGAAGACCAATATATGCCAAGAAACAATCGAGATTCAAAACTCTTAAATAATAGTGGTAAATTGTTGCTAAATCTATGCAAAGAATCGGGCCTACGTATTCTAAATGGTAGGAAAATTGGTGATTCACAAGGCAACTTTACTTGCATTACCTACAATGGATGCAGTGTAGTAGATTACATTATTGTATCAGAAGAATTGATAAATATTATTGGTTATTTTGAAGTGCATAATTTTACTTCACTTTCTAACCACTGTGCCTTAAGTTGCACACTCTTTTCATGTTTTGGACAATATGTTGACGAATGCCCACTGGATCCACTTCCAGGCAAATTTTTATGGTCCCCAGAGGCAATTGAAAAATATTCCCAGCATATCAATAGTGCTCAGTGTTGTAGTGAAATAGAGCAATTTCTAGATACAGATTTTAGTGACTCAGAAACAGCTGTGACAGCTTTCAATACAATTCTAATTGAAAATGCAAAGAAATCTGCAAAATTTATTACCAAAAACCCCAGTTTTAAATTGTAAAAAATCAAAAAGAAGGGCTTGGACATCAGATAGCTGTAAA